>CALSBV010011267.1:192424-233031 GCA_943590825.1 Bovichtus diacanthus | reverse complement strand
CCCTCTCTTGCTCAGTGTTCAGGATGTACCCCTCTCTTGCTCAGTGTCCAGGATGTACCCCTCTCTTGCTCAGTGTCCTGGATGTACCCCTCTCTTGCTCAGTGTCCAGGATGAACCCCTCTCTGGAGTAAGCTCAGGCCCCCATGACGCTGCACAGGATGAGTGGGTATAGATGATGGATGGATGGAAGCATTAACAAACTAAATGTTATCTTTGACCACATCCACGAGAAGTTCGGAATGTAATGACTCTGATGTGTGGCCATGCAAGTGCAGTCTGAATTGTTTAAATATAAAATGTAAAATCCCCATTGTTATAATGTCTCTCTCAACTGGGAAAGCGATTATCATAACAGCAAGGAGGCGATTTTAACTAGTTTTTGGGAAAATATCTGTATTCAAAATAAAGTAGTGGTAAGGCTAGGCAAGAATTTCTTTTTTTCTTCTCATGCAAAATGCAGTGAAACTAAAATGTGATTGAAACCTCATTGTAATTCATATTTAAAAAAGAGAAAGAAAAAAAGATAAAGCTTATCCCATACAGTTATGGACTGTCAGTACCAGATGTTTTAACCAAGTAAAGCACAGTTACCCAGTTTAATAATTAATCAGCACAGACAGAGCAGGAAAGTCGGCAAACTCATTTATCTGCTCCTGCTGTTTGTCTCTTGACATCAGCCTGATATCTGCAGACTGTTGTCTAGCTAGCGTTAGCGACCCAGTGACATTGCCGCACACTAGTTCAGTCGACTCCCATGGCTTGACCTCTTGTAAACACAGATGATGCCTCGTCACCAAACACAAACTGAGAGCTCAGATCAGTGTGTGGATTCTTTTTTTCAGTCTGGTCCCTGTTGTAGACGTGACCTAGGAGCAGAGCCAGCTAGCCAGCTGAAGTCGGGCGCCTGAGTCACGACTTTCCCGTAAACTGCACACCTGTTGCCATTCACAGGACTGTTGCGACTCAAGATGTCTAGCGCGGCATCTATCGTCCACATTACTTTTTAAAACAAAAGTAATCTTTGTGTGCACTTTGTAATAACTCATTTGATGATGCAAACATTTTTGCAAAAGTTTGAATAATCATTTCGATGTATCCACCGAGCCCAAACTAGACCATATCTCAGGCCTCTAATATACAATAAACTGTATTTGAAAGAAAAGAGCTCTGAGGTCTGCAAGTCATCTTCCGTCAACATCTCTCTTGAGGCTGACATTTCCAGCTTGTCCCAGAGTCCTCGCTGGTGGCTGTATTGGTGTTATGGTTGAGTACAATGACATTAGAATGTTGGTTTTGGGCCTTAAAAATAACTTGTCTGTGGTAGGTACTTGGAGACATGTTCCTGTAATTTAGCTGGGAGCTCTCCATGTTATAGGCCTATGCTCCGCAGTGCTGTTTAGAAAGCAAAGTGTGTGGCCGTGGTGTTGTGTCACACCTAACCAGCACTACCCTGATGAAACCCAAGCAGGAAAAAACTCTTCATACTCTTTACTCAGAGGGGGAAAAAAGCAGTTTTAGGAAAAAGAAATGAGAGAAAAGTTGGCCTCCACTTAATACTCCCCAATTTCAATTGATATTTATTCAGATGCTGACACCTATAAACCGCTGACATAATGTTCTACTTTATTTCCTGTTTTGCATTGCATTTTTAAAATGCTGACGGTCTACAGTATGAATCACCTGAAAAGAGCGCCTGCTTTTGCAAATCTACACATTGTCTTATGCTGTTCCTCCTTTAGATTTGACTTTGCTTACACAGTGTGCCTTGCTCTTTTAATGTCTCTGAAATGTCTTTCAGCATGTTTAAATGGTAAATAGACTGCATTTATATAGTGCTTTTCCAATCTTTGGGATCACTCAAAGCCCTTTACAACACATGTTAGCATTCACACACACAGAGTCAGAGGCTACCATGCAAGGTGCCACATGCTCATCAGACACACACACACACACACACACACACACACACACACACACACACACACACACACACAAACACACACACACACACACACACACACACACACACACACACACACACACACACACACACACACACACACACACACACACACACTTGGGGTTCAGTATCTTGCTCAAGGATGCTTCAACATACTGACTGTAGAGGCTGGGGATTGAACCACCAACCCTCTGACTAGTAGACGACCACTCCGCCTCCTGAGCCACAGCTGCCCATAATGTTTAACACCAGGGCACCACCATCAACACTAATTCATCATGGGAGTCCACAGACGGATTTAAATGGGGAAATCTGCTGTCGGACATGATGTTTTTGGGATGCCTTCTCGTGCTTTGAAATGAGGGGAAACAGGACAAATGGAGGACAGCTGAATGAACACTTTCCCCACATCTGTCCTTTATTTTTTTCTCCCTCTCTGTAAGTCAGATAATTGAATTGCGGGTGCCGCAACCTACACTACCCTATCTTATAGGAGAGGGTAGAGCTGGGTGGTAAATATGTCAGGTGCAAGCTTTGGCTGTGGAATTAAAGAGTAAATGCAACAAGATTCAACACTGAGGAGGAAAGAAGCCAAAAAAAAAGGTGAAAAAAAGAAAAGAAAACACCGACCCCTATGAATTGTATGAGCTCCCCTGTACTTGAATTATAGATCTGCTCTGGTGTGTTTGCCTGGATGATTGACAGAAGTGGTAGGCACATCTTCAGACCTCATGCCCCTGCCATGAAAGTGAAATGAAATCTTAAAATGTACCGCAAGAGCTCTGCAACGCTCAGCATCTCTGTTTCTGACTCAATGCCATGCGATAGGCAATGAAATCTCCTTATTTGACCATAGTTGCTTCATGCACTAATAATCGTATTCCCTTATGAACCATAGTACTCGTGGGAAAAGGTCCTGACTGTGCTCCTTGTCTGTGCATAACTGTCATTCACCGCATCTGTACATGTTTTCCTGTGCCGTACTTAGAATTTTTCATGCACTCTTAAATCTACCCAGGGCCAAATAACATATTCACAGACTCTTCATGATGCATTTCAGACTTGAGGTGTTTTCTTTTTTTTTCATAGTGAAGCCTGTGAGATTTCTTTATCAACCTCTTGTCGGACATAATGAAAAGTTATAATAAAATTTGGGATTTTAAAAAGACTTTTGGAAAAAAATAAATATGATTTTGGTTGTCATACCTAAGCCACGAAATCTTCCAAAACAAGCTGTATGAGGGTTTTCTGCAATGGCTCCATAGCCTTTTCAGAACACATTGTGTGACCAACCCTATTGCCAGAGAGACTGTTCATATGACTGGCTCTGTAAAAGCCTGAATAACTGTCTTTTAATATCCATATCTCTTTTTACTCGCAGAAGTTTTCAAACCTTTTTACAATTATTTATTTTCACACCTGCATATGGCAACTATAGTACATAGTATATAGTAGTAATAAAGCGTATTGTTTTGGCACCTGTATTTCCTCCCAATGTTTTTTCCAATATAATTGAAAAGAAAGATTGCAATAAAAAATGTATTGCTTTCAATTATTTTCTGGACATTGTTGCTTCAACATTTTGTTTTCTTGTTTGACTTTAAGAAACAAACGAGTCATATTTTTCAATGCTTATAAAATTATGCTGTCATACAACATTGAAATATGTATCTCATCAAATGACATCCACATGCTTGTTTGTAGGATGAATCGTGTGTCTTGGCTTCGTGTGTCTTGGCTTCCATGCTCTAAGTTTCTTTTGCTTTGTCTTCTGACTACAACAGCTGTGTGGAACCTCATAAAGAGTATTCATCATTAAAGTTCAGTCAATCCAAGAGCCTGACTCCCTCCCTCACTCAGCGCATCACACTTCCGCAGGGCGTACAGTATTTAATTTAGTCCAATCTTTATAAATCAGCAAAACCATTCTTCTTCTTAATGGAGAGGAAATGTGCATGGCATGTCAACTAGTGGTTAACCTTGCAGAAGTTTCCCAGTGTTAATCTTGGAGGAGCATCTGAGCTTTTTAATAGGAAAAGCCAATTAAAAATCAGTTAACATTTCCCAATCCGACTATATACCTTTTCCCTTTTAAAAAAAAAAGAAAAGGAAAAACACCTGAATACCCACACTGTTCCCAGCCGTAACCGAGAGACCCATGACTGTACCTAATCCGCAAATTTTACAACACACGGGCCATTTCCCTATGTAATTCCCCGGGAAACAAAAGGACAGTTATTTAAGGGGAGCAGTTATTCTGCTCAGCGCTGGCAGGGGCACGGTGGCTGCCGAAGAACAGGCTCCCTCTCTCTCAGCACCATGAAATGAAAATTTACATTCGCTTAGTGGTGCCGTGGTGCTCGGTGGTAGACAGCTGTATTTTTAATGAGAGCGGGGAGATTTAATTACCTCTGTTTTAGCGGGCAAGACTTATGCAGTGCAATGACAAGGGATATACAGTGCAGGGAAGAGGTGGCAGATGATTTCTCTGCTCGCATCCCAGCAGTCGCCAAGCCGAGCCGAGCCGAGCTAGCTGGCACCGGGGCTGCAATTAATCCAAATTTATTCCACTACTGTATAAAGCTGATCTGAAGGAAACAGTGGAAATAGTCAAGGTGGCGAGTCTCCAAGAGGAAGAGAAAAAACAAATAAATACACCTTAAAAAACAGCTGCAATCTCCAGAGACTTTGCCGACATGTACCACTCATATTATAATGTGATTATTAATGTTGCGAATTCTCCCCCAAGGCCTTGTTTTTATCACATCAGCAAACTTCTTCAAGGCCACATCTGACATCTTCATGCTTATTTTCAGCTGCAGAATCCAAGCCATTACAGAGGTGGGCTGACAACAGAGTATCTGATGCAGTTATCAGCCCAACAACACTTCAACACACGCCTGATAAACCCCCTTCCTCTGCACATTCATCGCTCTTTGAACTCATATGTGGAGTCAGTACAGACTTAATGTGCGCTCTGTATTCCAATCAATGAGTCTTGTACTCAGCGCTCAGTCACACACCATCAAAAAAGCTCAATTGGAGAGAGTTTATCACCATCTCCATTTCAGCATGAGATGAATCAATTGGCAGAAGAATCAATTTAAGCGGTATCTGGTATCTCCACCCACCCACACACACAGACACACTGTGGCATGAAGTTTTATTTTATCATCACGGGGAATAATGAGCAACAGTAGAGTTTATGAGAGCTGGTTTGGAGACTTAATTCTATCTGAGGGAGATAAAGTGGGTTGTTTTGACCATCATGCAAAATTGAATATTCACAAAGATATAATTGAAATGCAGATAGCCATCAGAGTTGTTGTATGAAAATTATAATGAGTGAAGGTCAAGGCAGACACATACACTTTATTTTGCTTGAAGCACCGATACAAGGTCTTATTCAAAATCCTAAACAATCTCACAGTAATTATGCATATCCTGATTAACAGTTGGAAAAGTACACCAAGTACATAATGAGTTGAAGGAATGTTGCATAGTTGTTGGTATTTCAATATTGATGATGTTCTATACTGCTAATTTAAATGTAAAAGTTTTCCCCCTAATATTTAATTAAACCTTTCTAAATCTTATAAAACAAAAAGTTGCTTATTTAGATCCAGCAGTCACGGAGCAACACAAGTATTATAGTTCAGTATTCAGTTTCTTTCTTGTTTGGTCCCAACTAAACCACCGCATGAGGGAAATATCAGATCACTACGATCACAAGCTAGTTAGCTGCTTATGTAGTTAGGAAGTAGCTGCTGTTTGGTAGAGCGTTGTTGCTGAAAACTGCTGCTGCTGCGAAAAACACGAGACTGATGAGAGCAGTAAGTCTAAACTAATTTATTTGGATGTAAAGCCAAAACAATTAGCTGAAAAACGCTAAAAATGCTCAGGAGAGCATAGGGACACGAATATAATATAAAATATTGGTTAGAGCAGCTTAAAAAAATGTGTATTATTGAGAATATTATTATTAAAGTGGCAATAGACAAGTTTTTTGCTTTAACTTATCATTATAAAGTAAAAGTTGATTGCACAATGTAATGGCTATAGAATAATGACACCATTGTTTAGATTGGTTCCCAATAAGCCACTTTCACTATGCGATTCTACCCACTTTGTACGATCTCCCAGGAAAATGAAGGCTTGATTTATGGCACACAAAGGAAGAGGATGCCGCTTGTGTTGCACAAATACTTCTGAATGTCCTTTCTATGACTTGGGGTCTGTAAAAGATGTCACATTTTCTGGATTGATAAAAAATGTTGCTTGTGAATCCAGGAAGCAATTACATTTCCTCAAAAAACCTCTTTGGCAAGGCAAATTAGTAGTATTTTGTAGTCGATAACCACCAGTTCTAAGTGTATGAGTAGACATCCTTTACTCCATAGTTCCAGTCAAAATCACATGTGGCCCTAAATAATAACACTCAGTACGATCCATGTTTTAACCAGCAAATTGATGGAACTTAAACAATACCATGGCTGCCAGGGGATACTGCCGGTATAGAATTCTTGATACTCAATTATTTGAATCCAGGAGTTCATTATTTATTCATTTACTGGGTCTAGTAGTTCATAATTTAGGTCCCAGAAAGTAAAAATTCAGCGATGGAGCAATTAAGGGGATGTTCAGCAACGGAGCCCAAATTCACCTCCAGCTAATGTTTGTAATATTCAAATACTGCAATGGATTCCATTCCTCGGTATCATTATGAGTCCTCACTGCACTACAAGTTTGAGTCAAACATAAGAATAGTTGGAGGCAATGTGTTCCTTGGGGTTTAGTGGAAATTAAAGTTTTAGAAATTGGTTCATGCCAATCAATGTGTTGAGTAAGGGGGGGAGGGAGAGGCAAGAAAAGGGAGAGATGCAGGAAGAGAAAATAATGAGGCAAATAGTGCAGGAATGATAAACCGCCATGATGATTGGAGTGACAGTGACTGAGTAGAGGAGGAGGGGAGACAGCCAGCCAGGGAAACCCAAACTCATTGAGTTCATCTTAAGCTCAACGTACCCAAACTCCTCTGCAGCACTTGTCTCCTTACAAACTGCCAATCCACCCAAAGTGTCTCCGCGCTCCATCATCCTTCACCACTCTATCCTACCCTCCCTAACACGCTCACCGCCACAATATTCTCCTTTCTTCCCACCTTCCTCTGTTCCATTTCCACCCTCTCCTTCAATGTTTGGATATGAGCAGAGTTCCCCCCTCTGTCCCCCAACCAGCTATGAATCACATGGAGGCCAGGGACCCAGTGACTGCCAGGGCCTCCTGATGACTCCCAGCCCGGCCATAACAAGTGGCTGACAGCTCTATTTACATAAGACCAGCAGGCAGCGCAGAGAACCAGCCCAGTCTAAGTTACACACACACACACATGCACATACACTGTGCAAAAGGAAGATATGTCATAATAACACTTGTGGTGGGGGTATGAATGAACGCCTCGCTCCGAATAAATGTGGGAGATGCACAGTCAATAGGTTTCATAGCCTCGGGGCGAAGATCCAAGCGTTTGTTTTTTGGACTTTTTCCACGTGAGTGCAGAGGGTGGTGGGACCCAGGGGACGGGGGGCCTTTAGACCTCTATATCCGCCCCAGTCATACGTCTCTCATCACTAGATACCAAGGAGAGCAGAGTGAAGTATAGCCCCGTTGATTGATGTTTAGCTGTTATATTAGGGCTAATGTGCCTCTTTGACCTTTCATTTGGACATGAGCGCCAACCTCTTTCGCTCTAATAATACATCTTTGGCTGCATTTCAAAAATGAAATATTTTTTATTGAATAGCTACTTAAAATATACACTTTAAGTTAAGAGCAAATGGGAAATCTGTATCTGTATTTGATATCAAATTTTAACCTCAGCTTTAACTTGAAGTTGCTGTTTATTATTTGGCAGAATTTCCCATTTCAAGTGTGGACACCAGTTTTGCAGGTGTGTTGCTGCTTATTTACCCCGTTGGGTAGCTGAGGGGGGGGGGTTGGAGAGCATATACTATCTCTCCCAGACTGACAGCTGGGGAGAATGTTTATGAAATAAACATGGGCCTGATGCAATGCTCAGAACCCTGCTCTGCAGTGGCCTTGGAAGCCTCCTGTATCATCCCCACCTAACCCCCCCTCCCCTTTATTTAATTCTTTCTATCTTCCTGCAATAAACAAACACACATATACACTCTGACACACACACATTCCCCAGAGCTGTGGATACAAAGGTGCTCATGGGCCTAATGGGTCAAACAGACTGTAAATCAATTGTAAACCCTTCTCTCCAGAGCTTACTGCCGAGGATAGGCTCTGCCACTGAAGTCCCTCAGTCTGCCCCACACAAGCAACTACAGTATATAACACATGTATCAAGTTACGCTGAGACTGAAATCACTGTGGAAGAATTTTTAAGTGAAAATGTCGCAGAGGGTGTTCTACACTGCTTATCGTGCAAGACAAATATGATAGATTGAGTTCATGGCGTCTTTTTAAACTCACTGTACTTTCCTGAACTCTCCTAGAACTGGGTCCAATGGTCCACATTGCTAAGGCAATGTTCAAATTCAACTTCTTTATTGTGAGACAGGTATTCATTCAGGAAATGCAATTTGAGCTTAAATTTGAATTCTCTTCACCTTTTGTGTTAAGAATTATAAGATAACTGAAGGTATTTGTGCATTTTTCCCCCAATTTTTGAATCAGTTTCGATTATTTAATATTGATTGATCATCAAATACGTGTCATCTTGTCATTTCACTGAATACTACGCTTTTAAAATAATTTTTGCATACACAATGCAACAGTTTTTTGTAATAGTTAGAGTTAGTCTTATCTAGTGTGTGTGTGTGTGTGTGTGTATATACATAAATAGATACGTGTATGCAGCCTATATATACTGTAATTGCATACTGTGTACTGTATCGTATGCTATCCCAATTCAACGCCAGCACACATGTGCATACACACGTGCCTACAAGATCGTGTATGTATTCTAGCACACACCTCAAACACACCTTCATCATAAATACTTCATACTCACGGACATTCGCTTTTGAAACAATGTTAGTTTCTATCGGAACATTTAATATTTTACAGGCATAAAACCCGGAATTGACTGGTCTAATCTAAGCTTTGCCTCAGCAGTCTCAAAAAGATGGTGAAGACCAGGAGATGTATAGATTGTAATGCATTACTTAAAGGTAAATATCTCAGACATATGTTTCCTAAAATACATTCAACAAAGCTTCCAAGGTCACACAAGAGACAGTCTTTTGTTCAATTTTAAAAAAGATTCTTATTGTCAATAGCATTTGCTCTCTGAGACCACATGTGTTAATAAATTATAATATTAGATTCCTGGCATTGTGCTTGACGGCTGACTTGAAGAGCTGTTGAAAGGCTAATGATGGCTCTGCATGTTTTATCAACAGCCTGCAAATGACTGTGTTTCTGGAAAGTCAATACTGAGCCAAAAAAGAAGGTGTGCTAAAAGAAATATCTGTTTTTAGATGTAATAAAAAATGCTAGGTCTGACTTGACATACTTGATTGCTCCATGTTTACATTATACATAAGAATGTATTGACAGTAATACAAAGGCTTTCACAACAGTCAAGAACAGACATTTCAACAGCCAATCAATAGGACAACATTTGTTTTAATCATGACCTTGAGACGTTGCTCATTACAAATCAAGTGGTATTGAGCAAATAAATAACCTTAATATGGATTTAATTCCTAAAAGCAAAGACTGAAATATCCCCCCCAGATGTACTGAGGGCTCAGCGCACTCAAGGCTCAACGCTTCACAAGCATCCAAAACTCTGACTAATGTCCTGAGCTTTTCAGGTCGTTGCTAGGAATAACAGGCCCCGGTCACTGTGGAGTATTGGCCTCTGTGTGCCATTATTCCCACAAACGACCGGAAAGAAAAGTCACTTCTGGAGTAACAGCTCCCTGGACGGGAGGCTGTCTTGCAGACTGTGAAAAAGACACAGGTCGGTTGTTCGCCCATGCTGCGAGGAAGAAAGAGCACCAACATCCTGCTCGAGTGGTCACTCAAAGTGTGTGTTTGTGTGCGATTGGTAGCGAGGGGTGTTCTGTAGCGATGGATTTGTGATGGAAGGTGGACCTCGCTTGGCTCCAATATCCTGTTTCTCCACAAGCAAAAGTTCAGCTGGTTTAAAAAGAAAAAGCTCTAAGAAGCTCTAAAATCTATTCACATCCACTCAGTTTGAGTCCTGTGGTTTGAATGCTTTCACAGAGGCAGTTAACAAGACTAATGGTGCTTTTCACTTTTAGTCCCCTTGGTAGAAACTCAAAATGATTCCTGTTTTATTATCTCAGAGTGAGAATGAACTGACAATCTGAAATGTGTGCACGGTTACACACGTGACCCCAGTTTGTATTATACTCACTTATTTGAACACTAAAATAATTGATCTTACTACCTGAGTCGTATCCTAAAACTCAGCTGTCAATGTGTTTTGCTCAGTTACATCCATATTGTTCACTTCAGTAATGTACTCCTGTGAGAAACCTGTTTTCGCAGATTTTTCGCTTTAGTTGTACAAACTGTCTTCTGTCTGGAGACAGACATAATCTCATTGGATACTTTACATCTCAATGGGTGGAGCCAACAACGGACTCACCCCAGACCCACCCGTTCTACTTGCTCCTCAGTCTATGCGTCTCCACCGAGGAGAATTAATGACACCTCTGTCCTGTAAGCACTAGCCTACCCAGAGATACTATCGCAGCTTTACTTCCAACACAAATATTTCCCTTCACCCCCTGTTCACCTCTGCCTATATCTGATTGACATGCAGTGATTACACTTATCTAATGTTCCCATTCCCCTGACCAAAATTGCTTACAGCACAACTGTCAGTCAGCATGCTGTCGAGACATTCTTGCTGTTATTTTAAGGCACACGACTCGACCCTTAGACAATCTTCAATATTCGTTCCATCTTTACTGTGGCTAATTGGTTTTGGCAGGCTCTATTTATGCTATTTGGTTGTCTCCGACTAAACGCTGCAGAGTACCTGAAGTGTTAAACGCTTTCAATGTCAAACTGGAACTCCAGTCAGTAGATGTCACAGCGATCGGTGAAAAATGAAACTATCATGTTCTGTAGATCTAAACTCACTTGGACAGAATCCTGCAGGCCATGAGTTAGAAGACTGTTCCCACTGTACTCTACCGCTGTAATGATCTGCAGCAGGAGTACACTTTGCAAGGTATTGCATCATGATCAGTGATAGCATGAATCATGACAGACAGCCAGAGGGGCACTTAGCTCCTGCATTCTCAGCTTCATGTCATTTTGCTTCATCACGATAAGGCCCAAGCTTTGATGAATGCAAAAAGATACATCAGAGGCCAACCAGTGACTGTCGTGACCTCAAAGCTCATTATATATCGGATTGTGTCACTTGGTGAAACAAGCTTCTCCTATTTCTGTGCACCTCCTAAAAATAATCTGCGGATTTTAACCTCCATGATGATGATGATGACTGATTGAGTGCTTGCTGCAAATATGAAGAACTCCATTGATTATATAGTATTTATGTTCCTGTAAAATGACATAGTGTTACTGATACTGTATAGACGTACCTCTACTGCACAAGATATCCTTGACACACAACGATAGGCCTATTACTAGAGTTATACTCACTGTCATAACTAGTATCCAGTTATAGGCCTAGTTATAACTCATGTGATATGATTGAAAGCTCTATAACAAGCTGCTAAATGGACATGGAGCTGCGAACTGTTATGACTGTTTCCAAGGTCAAAAACAAACTTTGAAACAAGCTCTAGCACTTAAGTATGAAGCTTAGCTTAACATAAAAGAGTGGAAGCAAACTTTATCTGCTGATAAAAATGATGTGATATGATCAATAGCTCTAGATCAGCTCCTAGAAATTAGATTATTTACCACCACAGAAAGTGTTAACAGTAGACTAACTGAAATTTAGAATTGCATAGAAATGCACAATTTAATATAACACCTCTGGGACATGCCTCTCCTGTACAATAGCACATGCATATTCACTCTTATGGAGTTTTTTACGGTTTTGACTAATGCCTGGTCCAATTAAGAGAGCGTGTGTGTACAGAATGCAGATTTGAACGTTGCTCGGGGGCCTCTAATGCTGCAGGACGCGGGGGAGGTGGGGGCGTCTCACCCTGGCCCAAGTCCAATTACACTGCTTCTAAACTTCTTACTGTAAAATTTCCATATTTCTCCCACAGGCCCAATGAAGAGTGCAAAGCAATATTTCTGGCAGGAGTAAAAGAACCAACACAAGGGAATCTCCCTTTAAGAAAACCTGAGGGGGCAAAGCAGTAAATTTAAGCTACTTTTACAATGGTGTTTTCAAGATCTGAGGAAATTGAATACAGCGCTGATATAGCCTGGACGCTTATTAAGTCCAGCCTTTTGTAATAGGAGAGAGGCTCGTTCTACAGCAGGTACACTTGCCAAGAAAGGGTGATTTCACTGAAGCGGCAACACCAGACCAAGAAGTGGTGAGACAAGAGGATTACTCACTACCTGAAACATGATGTGGACAGGAGAATGGCCGTGTTCCAAGTCTTTTCAACCATGCTTTTTGCCCTGCCTGTAAATGTTTATGAATCCTCTAATTTGACAGTTCTTTGTGTAATTCACGGTTGATTTCTGCTCAAAGCTAACAATGACGTTACTGCTGCCATGAACTGGAAATGTTTACTTTGAAAACATTAACTGGGAACGCTCAAGTTAATCTAACAGAACGTTCTTGTCGTGTACAGCCGTTAAACGTTTTACTGTTCAATAAAGAGTAATTGGGGTGGGCTGGAATTATTTACCTGTCAAAGTGACAAACTAATATAAAGAACACCTTTCGCTGTATTTTTCCAGCCTGCCAAAGTAAACATTCCCACTTATTACTGATTACTTCAACATGTTACAGCCCTTCAAAAGATTCACTTCTGACACTGATGTAATTCCTGCAGTTTGCTAATACTGTTGTAAAAACTGCCGCCGTTTGGATTGTCACAGAACTAAATATGTTTGCTGGAACTCTTTAATGGCCTGACAACATTAGCTGAATATCATTTGCAATGACAAATATATTTTGTACTTACTCTCAGATGTTTTTGTGATGTGAACTTATTCTCTGTTATGATTGCAACCCGTTCAACCCATTTTAAATAATAATGATAATACTAGGTTTAAACTCACAAACCCCCAAAAGCCCCTAAGGAACTCTTACATGAAGGTTTTAGCGTTTTAGAAACACTAACCTGCTTTTTAACGAACCCGGCCTCAGCTTGGCGTGTATGGTCGTGCAGGAGGTGACGTGATGACAATGGGCGCAGGAGACGGTGTTGAGGGCGTGGAAGATTGTGGTCGGCACCACTCGTACTTGGAGGCTCTCTGGGGGGCAGCTGGGAGCTCGGCTCAGGTGGAATGAAGTCATAGCAGCCATGTGAGACGTGGGTAAGTGGGGACAGAGACACAGAGCAGCTCCATAGGTCATTGTCCCATGACTGCTTCATTTTGTAGATATGCAGTGTGCACATGCGGGCTTGTGTGCTCTGGACATCAAGGGCCGTATTAATAATTTTACAACTGGTAAAAGTGAAGTGTTGTACTTAGGTAAAAGATAAAATAACATCCTTCACTTTGACTCCTACTTAAAGATAAATGAAATTCAGTTTATTTCAACTTATAAAAGGTTTTACGTTAAATGAGAGTGGGTCCAAGATGACTGGAGTACAGACACAGAGGTGAAACATTTCATCTAAAAGTGGGTAATCTAGCAAACACCAAATAAGTCAGATTTCGGACTTTTCAGGCAGATGTATGGTAAATCCTTGTGATTGTGGCTGCACTGAGCATAGTGATTTTGCTGGACAGATTCACCTGCCTTATAAGTCAAAATCACAACTTACAATAAATGTATGATTGGCTGCCGAGGGGGTAAGAAAAGTAATTTACAAAATCTAAACTAATACGGTTCGAAAAATAGTTGCATGCAGGTATAGGACATAGTCATGGTATCATGTCATTATGCATCCTACTCTCCATAAAACTTCAGTGCAGTGTCTAGCATAGTTATGATCATATTACATGTTACAAATGTGTTTTCCAGAGCACTTTGGTTTCATCTGTTTGAAATGTCATTCTCTGGAAAAAGACATTCTTACAAAAAAATCTTGGAAAAGCTTAATTTTCTTAGGAAATAAATCAAACTAGTGTTTTCTCAGTTTGTATAAAAAAAACCCAGAATGACTGCTATGTGCAGTGTAGCTTTTCATTCTACAGAGAATGAGTTTCTGAGCCTCTATTTTACAAACTGTATATCAGGTAACAGTCGCTTCGACTGTATCTCTAGACTCGTCTGAGGAGTCTGCAGAGGGAAGTGAGCTGAGCACATTTTCCTGAAGGCTTCATAATGCATCCTACAGGCCCAAACATAAACCCCCAGCGCACGTCGCACAACCCCAAAGGAAATGTACAGCTTGAGATAAGAGTCTGAACAAACATTTAGGGTTTTTCTTTGCTCGTGTGTGGGGTTATTTTGAGCACTTTGTATGTCGGGTCAAAGAGAACCAGCCCATAGCAGAGGATGTTGTGTCTCTGGCTCCTTCCCAGGCTTGTTTCTGCTTACATAACGTGTCACAACAGGCAGAATATGATGACAAAGTGACGGGATGTGACTAGCAATCGCATTTAAACTGCAGCATGCTGCCTATACAGCAAGAGCACTTATTCTATTTCTGCACTTGAATGAGACTTGAGACAGTTTTAAATGTTAAGGGACCTTTTTCGTACACAGAATAATCATTTGCTGAAAGCCGTCCCTCATTTTGCTTTACAAAAGACTTGAAATGGTTGTTTCCTCACCTGATACCCCTTTACAGGAAGAGATCAGGTATTTCCTTTCCAAAGCCCAAGGTGTAAACATGAGAAAGCTTTTTGCTGATCACTCTGTTACATACTCAACGGAAACAGTTAAGTGAGAGTAAAAAAAAGCAAAGCTGATCCACCTGAGTGATTGATGTTCGTTTCCCGGAGATGTTTCTGTCACAGCAGCCACAGTTCTTTCAAAGACTGTGAGATTCTTTTGAAAGAAGAAAACAAATAAGGAAATTCAGCTGAACTCCTGATTAGCCTTTATTTGAATCTTGATAAGCACTTGGATCAGGCAGCAGTATCGTCAGCTGGGAGGTGTACTGGAAAGACAAAAAAAGTCTGAAACTGTATCTGAGACACACCCGCTCTTAGCAGGTCAGCTGGCCTGTGAAAATCAAGCCTCTTTTCATTGGCAGTGTTAAGGAAATCACACTGCGCCTTGCGCTAACCTCACAATAAAGGCAGTGAGAAACAGAAGGCCGGATTTGCTCTTTTGACCCTGTTGTGTTTTCACTCCTTTAAGTTTGCAACACTCCGAGCTCCGTGACTGTTTTCATCAAAGGAACACTGCCCTCCTTTGGAGACTCGCCCTTCCATGGGAAAATTCACGGAGATACAGCCGCAACACGATCTGCTGCGCATCCACTGATTACAATGACACAACCCGCCATTTGTACACAAGGGTTATAAAAGTTTTCTACGTAGGGCTATTTGATGGAGTTATAACATGATAAGGAAAATTACTAGTATAATACTATTTTTTCTGTTCAGACATATTTAGTTAAAAAAAAGTATTTATCTTAATCTTTGAAAATGAAATCAGGTGAGGTATTTTTTATTAGCCATGCTAGCGGAGCGGCTTTGTCAGTTTGATCACCATTTCGGTTAAGACTGAAATATTTCAACACCTACAAGATGGATTGTCATGACAGTTTGTACACATTCCCATGGTGCCCAGAGGATGAGTCCTATTTACTTTGGCGATCCACCTGACTTTTCCCCTGGCGCCATCATGAGGTTGAAAATGTGTTGAATAGATTGCCCTGAAATTAGGTTCAGACATTAACGTCCCTCTCAGGATGAATCATACCCTATTTAAGTAATTCACTTTTAATCTTTTGCTATCATCAGGTCAACATTTCAATTCCACAATGCATGGTTTATGGCTAAATACCTGCAAAACCTACCTACACTAATTTCAAATGGTGAACATGGCAAACAGTTAACCTGTTAAACAACATGTTGGCATTGTCTTTGTGAGCATGTTGATGTTAGCATTTAGCTCAAAGCATCGATTGGACTAAATACAGCTGCTGACTTAGGCAAATCTGACGGAGCCGCTAGCATCACTGTAGACCAAATTCCTTGAATTCTCATGAATCAATTACCACTTACCATGATGTTATTGGTGTTAACCTAGTTAAAATGTCACCCATTTTCAAAAACTGATTTAACAAGTCAAGCCTTAACCTTTTGGCACATTACTCCTCACCTTAAAAGAGTGCAGTTTATGACCTGGTGATGAACTGATGTGAACTTTATTACACTCTTGCTCATGTGAGAACGCCACAGTACAGCACAAAACGCAATTAATCATTACACCAAGTGTAAAACCTCCAGAAAGTGATGAAGAATGAAGCAATCAAGCCCAAATTATACTGTGGCATGGGAACACACTGTCAAACAGGCCCAGACCAGTATATGTCTCATCATCCAGCCCAGCCGCAAACCACACATAGATGATAATGAGTCTCTGTCAGTGGCATCCAGCAGTATTGAACCAGATCCTTTGTGTCGGGGGAACAGCCGAGGCAGAGGCACATCCCCTCTACCTCTAAGCCCTGTCACTAGCTTGTATTCAGCTTTGGCTGATTAAAACTGATGGGGTGACATGATTGTGACCTGTATGGATTTCTGACGTTCCCAGCCACACTGCCCGACTACATGCCTTCTCCCTTTGACAAACCCACCTGGGAGCCCTCCAAACCGAGCTGCAGAATGCATAATTTAAGAGGCAGCAGGCAATCAATACCAAAAGCAGTAACGACATGGGATGGAGAGAAAGAACTGGAGATTGAGAGAGGAAGAGAGCGAGGAAGGCATCTAAACTTCCCAGCTCTGTCCATCAGCAGCAGTCATAAGTATTAACTTCTAATCCTGGTGTGAATTTCCCGTCTCTACATGAAACTTCGGAACAGCTCAATAATCCCCTTCAGGAGTTAAATCCATGCAGAGCAGCATCGATCTATAGGGGTTAACGTGATATGCTAGCATCCTACCCCCACTATGTTTGACACCTGATTCCTGGGCATGCAATATATGGTAATAAATAAATAGTGTTCAACACCTTGCAAAAGTTAACATTCAAATGGCCTGTGTTGTACTTGTTGACTGCATTGACTTAGATAAAATGTTAAATCGGAACAGAGGTTATGCATCTGAATTACCATTTTAGTAATTAAAGTGATGCTTTAAACATGTTTTTATTCCAAACTAGCCTGCAAATAGAGCATATTACAAAATCCACTTGTATATGTATATTGGTTTTGTGATTGACATCGCCTTCTCCCTAACAAATTCCTTTCCATCCTGGCACTTCCAAACTGTCACTCTAACTTGAGGCTACAGAGAAACTGTGGTTTTACAAAGATTAAGGGACATTTCTATCATATCCCCAAAAAACAAAAACTTAGTAATTGGGTGCCAAACCACTCAAGTACACTGGGAAGAAAGTAGACAAGCGTCTATGGTTAGCGTAATGAGACATAATCACTTGTGTTATTACTTCTGGCAGACAGACTGCAGTCCACACAAAGTACGGAACACTCTGCACGTACTCCTTAACCCCACATGGAGCAACCCAAGCACCATGAAACAATGGAGGTTTCATGAGTCAGATTTGAACTCATTATTTCTTCTATGCAAAAGGCGAACTGTGCTGATTGTGTGATAGCTTGAAATGCTGCCTAAGGTGGATTTGAGATATTTAGTACTTTCATGAACGGTCATTAAATGTTTCCAGTCTTTAATTACTTTAAATTATGGCACTGGTGAACTGCTTTGGCAGGCCAAACAAGTTCACTGTAGACTTTTGTATAATATAAAAGAGCTTAAGACTGTTTTGAGTTGAGAGAATTGTTGTTTATTTTCGTTGTTATTAAAACTCCACTATACAGGATAACCATGTTGAATCCTTTTGTAGAGAAAGATGTTCCTCTCCGCCTGTGTCTGGGATCCCCTGAACTAGTATTGTATTGTGTATTGTATTGTCTCTGTGCACTCAGTGGAATGACTGGTTCAGGATGCGTTAGCTTGACACATTTGCTTCAGGTGTGCTAGTTGGCTTGCTAGCGTTAGCCACTGATAGCCTACATTCATGAATAACCTAGTTTTGTCAGAGTTGGAGGGTATGTAAAACCTTCATTGTCACAACAAGTCGTCTGGAATGGGGAATGCCCATTGTGACGAGGCCCCTTATTAAGTAACCCTTGAAAATTGTACCATAGGAACAAAAGCCTCCTACACCCCAATATCCCGAGAACAAATGGCCATTGTCCCGAAAATACACACCCTCCCTGAAACAAACATAAGCACATGGCTAATTATTATGCAGAATGACATCATCAAACCTTCACTCATTTGCATTTCTTAGTACAGCAAAGGCTTGAGCCGCCCTTCTCTGCCTCTGATTGGCTCGTACCAGTTGCCTTCGTTGTTTGGGTTGGTTAAGTTTAGTGCATAAGGAGTGTTAAATAAGTAATATGCAATAGTTAATTAAAGTAACTTGCACAACAGAGAGCAAAGTAAAACTGGTAACTGGAAAGACAGCAGTATTGTTTAGAGTATGTAGAGTTGTGTGTATAGTAAGACTTTGTTGCACTTTTAGCAGCTGTTGCGATAAGTTATGCTGATTTCAGTGCCCAAAAAAAGCAATTTTAAAGCTGCTAAAAACAGTCAAACAGACTAGATAATCCATCGCTGTAAATCTTTTCTTTATTGGGGTCCAATTAATTTCCCTTTTATTTCAAGGCTCATTATTGTAATACGTGTGTTCATCAGTTTGCATCTCACCTCTAACGACCTGAGCGGGAAGGCAGAAACAGCTTCACCGTTGCTGGACTTTGGCCAAAGCAAACTTAATGGACTTCCGTTAAAGAACAGTATAACCACTACTACAGATGGTGCCGTTGAAAACGTAGACAGCTAGATTATTTTTTATGTTTTTTGCAGTTGGCACTTGGATAATGGATTATGAACCTGTGTATGAATATGTATGTCAACAAAACTTGGGCAATGTACAACACAGGGTTAGGGCAGGATATTGAAAGGGTGGCCTCTTTTTTTTCCTGTTGAACGCAAATGCATGGGACTTTGGGATAATTGGAACTATAGAGAGACAGTCTAGATAAAGGGCTTATAGGAGTGAATAGGTTGAATCAAAAAGGCTGCCTGAATGACTTGCCTCTGACTGCCGTGATTGACACTCTAAATACAGTCATGGCGGGAGAGCTAGAGCTCCAGCTTAGGGGAAGCTTCTGCCTGGGGTTTTCCTGCTCCCTTGTTTTTAATTAGTCACACTGAAAACTGTAACTCGAGCTGGGGCTTAAACAAATTTAATTGCTACATAATAGCTAGTTTAATACAATTGTGGAGCAATTAGGATGGATATTTGTTGCCGGCTGGCATAATAATGCTTGCGGTGTCTTACTTTCTTTCCCTCCCCTCTTTGCAGTATCGAAGTGTTTTCTGCCAGGGGATTTCTCCATGGGCAATGGGCACAGATGTGCTCCTGAATACAGCATATGGGGCTCTGGCTCCATCAAAAACATTGCTCCAGAGTAGAATTTACTCAGTCATTTCCCGGTCCTGAAATATCCCAATTAGAATGAATTACTCACTATCTTCCCAGGCTGTGGTTTGCTTTCAATGTATGTCCAAGATAAGCTAAGCGTGCCATATATGATATTTTATGGACAGTTGTGGCAAAAGTTCCTGCGCTGATTCGAGGAATTCACTCTCCTGGCAAGATTTTGATTGCTTAGCGTACTCTGACTGTCATAGCTGTCAAAAGTCTCATTACACCATGTCAAGTCAAAGGTGTATTCATATTTATGTCATGAGGCTGCACTGTATGGGAAATTGTGCTACAACCTATTATTTATTGAAGGGACAGTGACAGACAATGTACCTGAGGAAGTCTGAAAAGTGAAAAATAACATTCCTGTCCCTTAATAAGGCTGTCTTGTCAAACATTTATGGGACAGAAGAGAAAGCAAGGGCAGAGGCGTACGCTTATTGAAATCATGATTGGGGAAAGGCTGTCACAGGATACAGGTTAGGGAGAGTACCAAAGGAAAAATCAGGCCTTGTGTTTGGAGGAAGTGCTTATCACTGAATTACCCAGAGGTCTTTTCAAAAGAGCAACAGGCTGTGTTTCACGGTGTTCTGTGTCTGTACAACCCATATCTATTACCAGAAAACTGCAATACTATATTTCAATTATTTAAAAAAAGGAAAAATAGACATTGTGTAATGCATTGCCTGCAGGCAAAATTCAAATACAGGAGTATTATTGACATAAATTAATTATTACGACTGTGTGTCAAAAATTAACCATAAGGCCTGGGATTTAGACAAATTGATTATGTTCTGCAATATAATGCATCAAAATGATATTACTGTACATGTGTAATACAGTGGTAGAAAGTAATTAAATACATTTACTCAATTACTATAATTAAAAAAAAGTAGTTGACGGTGCTTGAGTTCTATGCTACTTTAATTTCTACTCCATTACATTACAAGGCAAATATTGTACTTTTTTCTCCACTACATTTATCTGACAGCTACAGTTACAAGCTACTTTTCAGTTTAGGACTGTATATGTGAAACATGATCATTTTATAAAATATGATGAATTGTTTTAGATTAAACTATCCAACAGTATATGAAGCAGTTCAAATGAACTTTACCAGCTACAACATTATGGATGCATTACCATGTTAGTGGTACTTAATCACCCAAGTGTATACGATATAATAACATAAACTGATGAGGGCCATTCTGCATAGTTATTACTTTTTCTTTTGTTACTTTAAACCTGCAATAACAGATTTAACACTGACATATTATTATATTTAAGTTATTACGGCAATCATTTTAGCGAAAAATGGCTGATTTACACAACCAGTAGATACGGAGCAACAGAAGCATTAATTCTGGCCAACTGAAGAATAGAAGTCCAACATTCACTCCCATTTTTGCAATACTTGCTCTCCACCAACTCCGGATGGAAATACAGTATCTGTCTCTTTAGTTGCTACGTAAATGTTCCACTTATTCAACAGCTAGTTACTAACTGTGTCTGTCTGTTGAAGTAGTATGGCTACTTCAATGCTGTTAATATAGCAAGTATTATCGTCAAATAAGATACATAATGGGAAATAAACCCATGTTAGTGATATGGGAGGTTTTTCTAATTCTAATAAATATTGCAGATTTGCACATCTCAGCCAATCATTAGCAAGAAATGTTGCTGCAAATGAGGCAAACAGGAGAATAATATGTGTCCCTGTTGGTGCTTTAATTATTGATACAAACTCTAATTACACAATTATCAGGAAAATGGAGCTGGGTATTTGAGGGGCACACAGTGGAGTACTCTGAAAGCCATAATTGGGATCTGATGGTCAGGGGCCGCTCATTAATTGACCCCTGCTGATCTGCGCTCACAGTCAATAGAGGGCTGTTAACTATGCTGCATTCAGATGCGCGAAGGCACTGTAAATGAAGATGGCAGCAGCCACTCTGCCGGAGCTGTTGACAGCTGTAGCTGTGGAAGGATGATGGGGATGGGCTGGTAACACACTTTTGCAAACCCCCTACCCCACCAAACAATGAGAGGAGACGGCGTACAGCCAGGAAGGCTCTTTCAAACTGAAGAATCAAACAGAGAATGGCACGTCTGTGCCAGCAGCGAGACGCAGTACCCACGGAGCCC
The DNA here is from genome assembly GCA_943590825.1 of Bovichtus diacanthus. Taxonomy (NCBI): domain Eukaryota; kingdom Metazoa; phylum Chordata; class Actinopteri; order Perciformes; family Bovichtidae; genus Bovichtus; species Bovichtus diacanthus. The sequence continues at coordinate 211,159 of CALSBV010011267.1, read as the reverse complement.
TGGGGGCTTTGGCCAGACTAACACAGTGCCAAGAAGTGTCGTCCATTTACTGGTCAGCAGACAGTTGGGAAGCAAAGCGGAGGAAGGCGTGCTTCTTTTTACCATGGCAAAAAAGCTGTGGCACCTACCAGGGCAATGACGATGGCGATGAATAGGCTCAACTTACTGGACACAAGAATTATTTAAGCTCCAACATCTAAATCTCAGCCTGATTTGTCACACTACATGTGGGCAACGTGGGACAGAGAAAATGGATGGGGGTGAAGTTCATGTTAGTTTGATGTTCCACTCAGGAGCTGGCCCAGTGACCAGGCAGCCGTCCAGTAAGCTGTCCAGCCACCCCATCAACCAGACAAATGAACAGAGTGTTTGTGAAAAGACATCAGCAGGGGACACCCTGCACCTGGGGCTGAGTAAACTTTTTTCATGCTTTTCAACAGCTTGCCCTCGTTTTTTTCTGGTTCCTTTTTTTATCACCAGGGGGTATAACACACTTTGAACAAGAAAACATTTCCTACCAGCTCGCCTTAAGACAAGCCTTTTGTTTTTTTCTCACCACCTCCCGTTGGCAGAACACGTTTAATAGTCTGCTGATAATGTTCCTTTTTTCCGCTGCTAAGTCCAACAATTCCTGTATGGTACTTAAAGCTGGAGACGATAGGAAACATAAATCACAAATATGTTACTTGAGATTCCAGATGGTAGACATAATGGAGGCTGAACCATATATTCAGACATACAGTGATCGACCAGCAGACATGAGAGAGCAGAGGTCAGAATGTTTATGTCTCTCATGATTAAAAGTCATCACAGTTCAAGACAATGAGGAACATTTAGATGATGCACAGGGGTACAGCTCCATCCTGTAACAACACTGAGCCCACAGGGATGTGTGGATTAAGTGTTTGACCCCCTCAACCTCAGCGACTGAACACAACAGGAACTTTCCTCATGTGTGAGCCTCGACTATTTTCTCTGTTGCATCATGCTTGCATCACGATCACTTAACTAGCAACTGCACATCCCTACTCACCTTGAAGTGCCTCAAAAGTAACTTTAAATTGGAGGATATATTTTAATTTTCTGAAAATTACATATTTTTTTCTCTCTGAATATTCCTGCTCAAGGATGTCCTGAGAGTAATCATGCAAGCCCAGGGCTATATGCTCTACATTTTTATTGTAAGCAAGCTCCAAAATGTATCAGTATGTCATTTTAAAAAGGCCAGGTCTAGTTAGGATTGTCCAGATCCTGTTCAACTTCCTGATCAAATGTTAAAAAAAGATGTAATCAATTTAGTGCTAAGTTTTTAGTTAGAGCACAACAGAACTGATATGATATTGACATGATATTACTCTCGGTATCAATCTTCTCATCTAACGCTTAGCAAGAAAGCAAATAAGCATGTGAAAACCAAAATGTCCAAACTATTTCTTTAAAATTTTATGGCATAATTTTGGATGAAAATCTTTTCCTGCCCCAGTCTGGTCCCACCGAGTGAACGTGCAGTGAGAGCTTGTGTGTGAATCTTGTGAAACACCTTCCTGCAACCAAAGACCAAGCTCTTTAAATATGTATGCTAATTTGGGGCTCTTTTCTTGGGTCAGTGTGAGGATCCTTTTCACGGTCGTTAATGGAGGTGTAACTAGACTCGAGTGTGTAACGATCCGGTTACCCTGACATTTCTAGAGAGCTCGGTGCAGCGGCCACGTGGAGAGTGGACGCTGGTATGCCAGCCTAGAATTCAAATATAGATCACAAACTCTCCGTGGCAGCCAAGGAAAAGCCATAGTTCGTCTTTCCTCTGAGAAAAAAATACAGCAGTGAGCTACAGTAAAGCACACTGGAATGAATGAATACATTCTGAAATGATCCGCTACAGATTTTCCCCACACAGCTCATCTCTCACCTCATCACTGTGTTTCCATGAATGAGTTAATATGCTCCGTAACCTTTCCTAGTCAGTATTCAGCCACTATCATCACAGTGGAAGTGTGAATAAGAGACTCATTCTTCATTGTCTCAGACTAGTCATAGTGGGAGTTCACACACTGTGTCTGGAGTCTGGAAAATTGCACTGCAATTCAGCTCTCCAGACAAGGGAATAGCTGTCAACTCCTGGAATGTTCCTGTGAAAATAAACAATGCTCGGGCTGCTCTCTGTGTCTCCCTGTCTTTCCCCTCTTAACTCTCTGTTTTAACCCTCTCCGCTGGAGCCTTGAGGCATAAAACAGTTGCAGCAGAATTGAGAGGGGAAGTAAACCAGAGTAATGTATCCTCAAGGTTGGAGGCAGTCAATTCTGGCCCTGGGAGTGCCATCTTTCAACTCCTCAGCAAAAACATGTGTTCAAGGTACAGTTACAGGAGCCCCGTCCAAGTCAGCCGCAGATCGTATTAATTACATGTCTTTTCATAATGGCACTAACAAAAAGAGATGTTCAGCGCTTTACTGTATGGTTTTCGCAGTGTACACAGCTTTGCAGCTTCCAATTTGTTTGTCAACTCAGTTCTGCATGCACATTTCGAGGCCGGTTTCAGAAGTCACTAATAGGATTTTATCAAGTGGTTTACAATAACTAGGTTGCAGATAAGCATGTGTTCATCTTGTGAAAGTGGTTGATTTGTAAGGTCAGTTTAATATGAATGCAAACACACTGTATTCTGGTGCAAGAAGTCCACGTCATTGGATTAGGAAGGAACTTAAAATATCAAGAATATGTGTAGTTTAAAGGATGTAATTGACCCTTTAATGGTCACTGGCAGAAAAAATTATTACTTTTGTTAGTTCTATAGGCACAACAAGAACATGTAATGTATGTTTTGTCAGCCTCTGCCAAACAGTAGAGATGTCCATTTACAGATTTTTTTTAACAATTTGCATATACCTTTCTCCAATAAAGTGAAATAGAGAACACATTGTAGAACTCTGTGGGTATTGGTTACTGGTGGGTATTAATTTCCATCAAATTTAAAACAAATTGCACAACTCACCATAAAAGATTTTCTGCCGCTAACCTCCAGGCCTAGGAATGAAGCAACCCAAAACGGTTCTGAAAATTGATTTTTTTTTTTACGGGCCAAACATTATTAAACCCAATGCTAGAAATAGCTGAATGAGGTTGAGTTAAGTGCAACACATTTTTTAAAAGTAAAAGGACAAATGCATCTACGAGTCAAATCAATCCATTATATTTTTATGTTTTTATCAGCCTGACTAGTTTGCAACATGCTATTTACTACAACTATGTTTACACCTACACATAATCTTCTCAAGGCTGCCCACAAATGTATTGTCATCTGACAAAGAATCATTCATTATTCGTTGATGACTAACACTCCTGTGGACATAGTTTGGAAGGATCCTGCATGTTGCCAAATCCAGATAACTGTTCTCGTAGTATGGTGGGGTAAGATGGATCCAGAGGGATGGTAAGAGGGCCGTGGCCAGAGCTGGCAATGGTCGCATACGATTGAGCGTTCTCTGGTTTCGTTGGCTTGGCCCACTTACAGAAGCAGTGGGGCCATCAACTTATTAGGAGCCGGCTGTCATTGGGGGAATTTGCAGAGCGAGTTTGTTATTGGATCCTGGGTGTGGGTGGAAAAGCAGTCAGGTTGTCTTTCTATAGTAGAGATTTTACTGATTCCATTGCCTACTATCCACTGAGTATTACTATATCTTGGCTCATGTTGTCCTACTGCTGAGAACACATGAACTATTGGTAAGGGACCCCACTATGAGACACCCAGCAGTAATAATACACCCAGCAGTGAAGTTGATATTGTACCATTGGTTACATTTTTGCTTCCCCAAAAATTTTACTCCCTACATGGATGCAGTCATACAAATTGTGAATTGTGGACACATATTGGACCTATCCAGAAGAAAAAAAGATTGACTTCACCCCCAACATCGTGAGGGAACACTGTATGCATAGGCTGCACCTCCACAAATAAGTCTTCATAGCTTCATATCTTTATACTAGCCATTATCATCAATACATCTGATAAGAAACATGAGGCATATATTGGGCTTTCTCAAAACATAAATCACTTCAGATGTATAAAAATAGGTTGAAACAATGTATCAGTTCATGATACTGTAGTTACTATTCCAGCTGTTGTTCAGGTTACGCAACTTCGAGGAAAGGCCTTTTTCACAAAAGACATCTTGACATGTCCCAGTAGGAAGAGCACAGTTGTAAAGAATAAAATGAATGATGGCTGAATGCTGTTTAGCTGCTTCAGTTACAGGGTCCTGTTAGGGTGCATGCTGACTCACTGTCACAGTGTGAGAACAGAGCCATCAATAATGTTATGAGTAACACCTTTTTTTTTTGACTATGATGAGTCCAAATGCATACTGTGAAAAAGGACTTGCACTTGGAAACAAGCAGTTTTCTAAATGACACAGCTGTCATATATACCAGCCTAACCCCAACCCCTTTTTAATGTTGTTTTAAATACATATGTATTTTACTAACTTGCACTATGTATGGCGGTCGTGTCTACATGGTAACCCGAGACTCACTGTATCATGACATATCCTAACTCTTACCATTCAAGGTCAATGGCTAACTTTTACTATTGGAGTCCAATGCCTGAACTTAATCAACCCGGGAAAGTTAAGGAAGAGAAGACTATGAGTCTACAGCCAGGATAGTGTCCGCACGAGGTTAGCCTCACATCAGCATGCCAACATGCTCATAATGACAATGCAAATATATTAATGTTTAGCAAGTGTAATATTTGCCAATTCACATCCTAGTTTAGTATTCTTACATTCGATTACTAGCACTAAACACAAGGTACAGCTGAGGCTAATGAGAATGTCAGTTTTGCATGTTTTTGATTGTAAACATAAAGTATTGGAATTAGTATTCAAATTTTCACAATGGCAATAGAGGAATAGTAAAGGATTTATCAAAGTTATTCCAATTAATTGTGAGGAGGGGGACATGTCAACCTTAAGGAAAAGTCCAGAGATAACCAGTCTATAGGATTCATCCTCCGGGAACCATGTGTGTACAAAATGTTCCTTCAGTGATATGTTAAGAATGTCATATCAGGGGATCACCAAAGTCATCAGGATTCATCCTCTGGATGATGGATATCTGTACCAAATTTCATGATAATCCATAGCCGTTGAGATACTCACCAAAGTCAGTAACAATACGCACTCCACTGTATAGTAAATGCTGTGATGTCTGAATGTGCAATGTGAATGCGATCAGTAATAAATTACTACAAAATTGCTATTTATAATACTTAGAACAACTATTCAAATGGAATGTGCAAACACCATCCTTTAACTTATGGCTGCTATAAGATGTTAATGACAGTAGTGTTTGTTGTTGAAGTGATGGGGCAGTGAGAGCCCTATCTGCGGCACGTACGCTTTTCTGCAGCTGATACTCACAGTTCAAACAAGGCCCAAGGCCTAAACCAAATATTGCTTTTTAAGATTCACCAGGCGCTTGATTATTTTCCTTTCAATTTAAGTTTAATTATTTTGATGGAATTTGTCCACAATTTTGTTCCTCCCTACAGTGTATGGATGTCACTAGACCTCACATAGAGAGCTGAACACGGAAGCCAGTTAGGGTCACGAAAGGCTTTTAAATTCTTTTTTTTTTGATAAGGTCTAAAAACTATGTTTTTCAATTAGTGGATTCACCATTTCTGAGAAATGCTTATACATCACTGTCAAGTCATCTTCAGAATCTTCATGATTAAATACATATATAATACAAAATACATTTAAGCCACTCTGCAATAACTCTTATATATTATGTTTTGTGAAGATTTCAAGAAAACACTGAAACCTAGATCAATATGTAGCATTATCCACAAATAGTTTTTCACCATCATTAAAACTGACTCTTGACTTGTTGGCCGGCAAACCCTCATTAACTTTGTGTCATTTTATTACAGACATCTGATTAGTTTACTGACATCCGATTAGTTTTTTGATTAACACATGTGAGGCGGATTTACAGCCACTGGAGCATTCAAGGTCAAGTTGACTTTCCCTGTCACCTCCTTAACGTGGCGTGAAACTAGTAATACATTCTGTTTAATGGAGTGACACAAGGCATCGCTGTTGGCTGGGCCAGACGGGTTTGATCGTGACCAACGAGCCAGAAAGTTGGTGCTGAGCGGCAGAAGGCTCACCAGGAGCCCTCCTCTATTTCAATGCGTAGCCTGACAGCCAGCATTTTGCTGATGGGGACCTAATAAGGCCTGGCATGGACTGACCCCGGTCCAAGCCTGCTGAAAGACTCCAACGCCACCTACCCCCTCACAACCCCCCTCCTCCACCACCCCGCTTGAGCCATCAGGCAGCCCCTTCATCAAGGAGGCCCATACGTCTCTCCACATTGGGCCAAACTTTGACTCTTATCATGGAAGGCCATTGCTCGTGTCAGATGGGCTTAATGACTCAATCTATCCGATCAAATACTGGGGATGCTGGTATGCTAGGAATGGAACTGGTCTTTGGCAGAGGTCAGCATAGTGTGTCTGTGGTGGTGGGGGGTACTCTGTGTTCTCTTGTTCTCCAAAGAAACAATTTAATTTCACCCGTTCCAAGTTCGAATCAAAATAGAACTAACACCCAACCCGACATCTTTGGCAACACAAAATACAGTGGTAGCTGTTAGCAAATAGTCCGAACATATACAATCAAATCAGTTGGAGTGAAAATAGCGTAACCCAATTACCTTTCAGACCTATGTTATTTACATAAGTTTTTAGGGCTCTAGCATGGACTAAGCTAGGCTTGCTTTTTTCCACTGCTTCCAATCTTTATGCTAACCTAGTGCTTACCTAGTTTATCTCAAAAGGCCACTGACACACGCCAATGAACAGTAGCACAAAACGTTTGTACACCCACTCCTCATCAAGGATCTATAGCTATGAACTTTTCAACCTTCCTTAATGAATGTATTCGAACATATATTTTTATTTCTTAACAATAGTTGTATTTAGCCATGCAGATAATTTATGTGCAGATGTTTTGAGACACCTCTAAAATTTAGGCCACCTGTGGAGGTAAATGGGATTATTTTGATTGTGGTCCTCTTAACATCACAGATACGTCTGTGGATTAAGCAGTGAGAAAGAGACACTGTTTCTTGAAAGGTTTTTTCAATTCAAATGTTTTAACATATTAATGACCACAAATATGTCCTATTCATCGCCAATGTATTGGGGTACAGGCAGAAACCTCAATAACAAATAGAATAAAAACTATCGTGCGGAGCTAGATACCACTAAAAATATTGATTTTTGTATTCAATTTGGTTGAACCTATCCTTTGCAAACCATTAATAAAATTCCATCTCATCTCCATTGTATTTGGGTGGCGAAATAAAACTAAAATGTTCTGCATGAACAGATACCATCAGAGATAATTGGATGAACTGACTCTTTAAGGCCAGAGAGACTAATGCACATGCCAGCGCTTGGTGCTCTTGAAACTACAATGCCTCCTGTGCACTCTGACAAGTAAAGTCTTGACCAAGCCCTGGGCTTTGCTAATGGAAGGCAGACAAAACATTTTCTTTGCTCGATAGCATCTGTTTGCAGTACAGAGTCGAGCAGATATCAAGAGTGGTCGGCGCGTGAGAGCAAGGGGAAAGAGATTGTGACACATTTCAGACAAGTGCTAATGAATGTAAACATCACTGTGATAAAGACAACACAGCATGAGAAAACATAGCCTCTGCGGAGAGAGGGTAATTTAATCCATTTTTCAAATGCCTCTCGCTTGCCACAATGCTCTTATCATCCTCATCATGGGAGACGTGAAAACAAGCTTCGGATGAGTTGTGTCAAAGAGACGGGGAAGACCTCCTGTTGAGAACATGAAGGAGGACATTTTCACTGCAAGGAAGGTGAAGGACACCTTGGGGTGCTATTCACTTAATGAAAAAAGTGACAAAACTTTAGATTTTTTTCTTTTCCTGATTAGGAGGAAGTGTTTGGGGCTGCGTGAGTCAGTGGGGAGCTGATTGAATTTGTCTTGGTTCAAAAACACAATTACTTGAGGGAGAAAGATAAAGATGCCTTCAATTAGCTCTCAGCTTCGACATATAAATATTACATAGTAAATTTTGTTTCTCATTAACAAATTCATTTTCTGATTTATTTGTTTATTTTCCCTTCTCTTTGTAGCAAGTACCAGGAGGCCACAGCACCTCGTTCATGTGCTTATTTTCGGAATGCGCCAGGGTTATATATTTCCATAATCAGAGTGTGACATCAGCCTGTACAACAGTTAGACAGAGAAGGTCCACCCACTGACCTGTGGCCTGTGTTGACCCTCATTAGTCAGGCCCACACAGCATCTGTGCACGAGGCAGTCGGTTAACCTGAGGCCACGACAACCCCATCCATCTCTGACAGCAGGGTTAGCACCAGCTCCAGCACCACCAACACTAAGCCTCCATTGCAATTTTATCAGCTTTCTTTTTAATACCACCATCTTGAAATCTTGAATATAATGCGACAAGAAAATCTCGTAGCTGAGTTATTTCCAACACTCTCTGATATTGTGACAATTTATCATTTACATTTATAATATCAATCATCTATGACTATGTAATAGATTCTAGATTGTTGAAATTTCATATTTTAAGTGAGCTTTGCAAACAACCATGATAACATGCATGTGATCAAATATTCACGCAATTCAGCTCGTAATTTGGAAACTGAGAGTCTACCGAAACTGTGAAACACATTCAATGTAGCTGACATTTAAATTTGTTCCCTTGATGTATTTAGTTTGTCCGACAGTCCAAATTAAGAATAAAATCAAAAACTGTATTAACCCAGCGAAGCTCATTTTGTCAGCGACTTAACTGCAACAGGTTTAAGTCGACAGGCAGTAATAAAACAACGTGCAATGCATCAAACTGAAAGAAGATGTCAACGGGTTAAGGACAAATGGGAAGAATGCAATACAAGACTATTCATTTGAAAGAAACATTTTTGGGGATTTCTTTCTTTTAGTTCTCCACCCAACGTGTTAACAGAGTCACTCAACACAGTCCAGACATGTGCTCTCACAGGGGCATCCGCAGGGATGTCGTTTCACATGGCCTCTTGGAAAACACAATATACAAACTTTGTCATAAGGCAGGACCACCGAGACAGAGACAGAGAGAGGGAGGGCAGTCACTGTTCACAATGTGCTCTATTCAGAGAAAAGGCTTATGCAAAATAAATACCTACAACATGAAAAGGATTGTCCTATAGGCAGCAGACAACTGGACCAGTGTGTACTGATATGAAACAGGCATTCGTCCACATGGTAGTTTGTGTCTTAACTGTGTGCCTTTATTTTGCCTCATGTCATTCCATCAACATAAAACACTTTTCATCTCCTTTTAATATTTTTTCAGCACAAGATCTCCTTTCCTGCAAGATCTTTTCTGCTTAACTTCTTTTGTTTACACTTGAGGTAAGCAGCTAGTCAAACAATTTGAAAAACACTGCATTATTCATGCTGAGTTTATGAGTTGTCAGTAGTTATGAGACTGGCCATGGAATTAGCCAGGTTATTAACTCAGCGCACTTCACAGAGTTAGCGGTTAATTTGCTACACATGTAACCCGGCACAGTCTAACACAACCCAATACATCAGCCTTGCATTAAATCCTATCCCAATGGTTTTGTTGACCTGTATTATATTGAAAGGTGTTTCTAATATTGTATCCAAAGTTTTGCATGCTACCATGCTCACACTGACAATGACCCTTTTAAAAAAAAAATTGTTTTATTTTGTATTTTAACATGTTGATGTTAGCAGATATAACGCCTATAACGCCTAATTCTAAACACAAAGTACCGCTGAGGCTGATGGGAAAAAAATCATGAATGGGGAGAATGAATGTCTGTAACAAATGTCATGGCAATCAACCAATAGTTGTCAAATAATTTCACTCAAAACCACGAATGGGAACCTCATGGTGGCCCTAAAGGGAAACGCCGGGGAATACCAAAAATAGAAGGGTCCATCCTCTGGGGATCATGAATGTCTTTACATAGTAGAATAGCAATCCATTAGTTGTTGAGATATTTCAGTCTGGGCCAAAGTGTTGGACCGACCAACTGACCAACATTGCCCTCCATAAAATATGAATATAATTCAAACCTAGGCTGTAGACAAAATTGAACTGAATTACTAAATTTTACAAAGTAAGTGCATTAAGGCTATTATTAGCTTGTAATGACTTTATCCTGTTGTTAAACCTGCAATTGCCCACTTGTGGGAAGCGGAAATAATTATCACCTTTTATGTGGATATGGCTAAGTTGTTAGCAAACAGCTGCTTATTCACATATTCTGTAGTTACAGATCAACATAATCGTTCATTTGGAGTCGTGTTTCTGTCCACCTTATTACTCCAATATTCACTCTGTTTTACTCTCTACCAACTCTTGAAGTAGGACAGCTAAACAATGAACTGAAACTCACTCTTAAGCTCTGTAAAGCTGAGTTGATAATTCTCTGTAGGTTCATCACTATGAGCAATTTCACATTGTCGTTTGATATATTGTTCCTATAGAAAATATTGAGTATAGGTGTGTTGCTGTTATTCATTTATTGAATCCAAAAATGCAAAGGCACCAAGTTTAATAATTCTTTTAAAATCATCCTTTTCAGGAGGTGTGGTAACTGTGAAGGTAAGAGGAACAGCAATATCTCCCATAACTTTGTTATGACAGTAACCTCTGATAACATTCTCATTGTATTTTATCTCACCTGCAAGCTGTGACAGGATAGTAAAGGTTTAGACTGCGGTGTTAAGATGCATAGCCATACTTCAGTCAGCTCAACGTGATCTGTGAGATTACTTAACCTGACAGAAAGTGGAGACTGCAGTTGGTAGGAAGGATAAAGGAAATGGCCCGAGAGTTGTTGCAACCTTTCAGAAAGCTTAGATGCTTACACCTACATGGCGTTTTACTCACACATTACTCCTTTTGACATTGGCGCTCTCATTTTGATTCCTGCCTGCACAGATGCAATACGAGTGGATGGAATTAGCGTGGACTGATTTGGATGTGATTACTGACTGTGAATGTGATCCAGAGATTCCTGTGAGATTTATTTATTCCAGAGGAATAATTAAAAATAATCTTTTCAAAAATAACATTAAAATCTTAATGGATTGCTTCTGTCTTCCCCGTTTAAGTCATGTGTCACAGCTTGCGTGTTTTCAACGTGGCCAATTATAATCACAATCGCACAGCAACATCCAAAAGCGCGTGTTTGACATTGCCAAACACTAACAAGAAAATAATCATAACTGCAAGTGCTAATATTTGCTCACTGAGTCCATGTTTTATTCATGGGACATCTGTGCCACTTGAAATCAGCCTGAAGCTTCACAACCCAAATAAGAGTTATTCAATTAAACTCTGCAAAATTGATGGACAAATGTTTGCTGCTTTCATTTCATTTTTCTATTTTGCAGCAGCCAAAACCTAATCCCATAACAATGCATCAATAATCGCTCAATGCTGCATCACCTCAACTGCCAATCAAAGGGTGGACTGGGGCCTGTTTTCTTTCCTGATTTGAAATATTAATACAGGTTAGCCTTGTGAGATGCAAAAATGTAGACTGGGGCACATACTGACACCAGAAGCAAGGCCGCAGCTTGACAAGGCAAACAAGAAGACCCTAAATAAATGATGAGTTTAAAGGTTTGGAGAGGCTCTCTGACATGAAATAACCAGTGTACAATGAGTGCAACCCTGACCCAAGGATTTCAACACAACCTCATCAGCATCAGTGGTGAAAAACCACACATTTATGTGCAGCGCGTGCCCCTTTCACAGTCAAGAACACTGAAGGACGTGCACATTATACTGTACACAAACCTGGCACTGTCTGGGCCAGAATCAGTCATACTGGTTTGACGCAGGAGACAAAATGATAACGAACCCCTTCTCCTCATTTCTTTCTCTCTTCCCGGAGGAAAGGTTGCTGCATGTAAAGCTGGAAACCTTTTTACACTGACAGGCAGGATGCTCATTCCCTCAGCGCTGCGGCTTCACTGCGCACCTCACAATCCAAGCACGGAGAAGATTTTTTTTTTTTAGAGGACAGAGACACATTTCCACCCTGCTTTATGTCTTCGGGGGAGGAAAAAGAAGCTTAAGCACCTAGCGATCGTTGGCATGTGGAGACCGGATGTCAAGTGATATACATATCATTTTTTACTGCAGGCAATTGTGAGCTGATGGATTTCCTGGTCCCTTGAATATAGCGCTGATGATGGAATGAGAGAATGCATCATGAATTTCAGAGCTGGCACAGTGAGGGCCTTCACTGAGCCCAGGCCATGGCTGCCAGGGATATGTCCAGATGAGAGCTTAAAAGGCCTCAGGATCTGCTGGAGCCTTCCACATCTTAGCTTCCGTGTGTGTGTGAGTGTGTGTGTGTGCGAATATGCCTCGGAGGGACTGTAGACTTCATACTTTTTCCCAGTTCTGAACAAAATGTTGAGGGCTGTACAGTCGGGGGAAAGAAGTCAGGGTTCTGCTTCAGTTTGACAGACTTGGGTGGTTGAAAGCTGATCCAGTATTACATTCGAAAGGCCTCTGAAGACATTTGGTGTACGGACCAATACTGACTCTCGTCTTATTTTGCTACGTTGTACAGATCCAGAGCTTGGCGGTAGCACCTACGCCAATCTTTGGAGGCGCATTGTCCAACTTTAAACCTGGTGGGTACAGGACCTTCAGATCAACAAACAAAATGTCAGTGGACCCATATACTGTATGTATACACACATACACACAACCCCACAAAACAATGTAAATGCCCCTGTCATTGAGTCTCTGTTGCGTTACTTCTGTGTAAGATAGTTAGCTAGACATGCTAATGTTTGCAGCTTACGTTAGAGCAGAGAAAAAAAAAAAAATGTTCTTACACTTACACGGTGACATACCCTATCGTGGAATGCACCTGATTGGTCTCTGGTTCTCTGCTTGCCGTTTCAAGCAGGATTGAAACATGGCGACCTGCTCATAAACTTTATGTTATTCCTTCTAAACAATCCTCCAAAATCTAATTCGCAAAAACTTTTGAAGCGAGACAGAGGCTGTGCCACTGATGAATCTTGTTTCATTTCAGAACTACATCGGCTAGTTTGACAGCTTGTTCAAAGTTTTGTGATGCGTCACACTGGACGGGCTCAGTTACATAAAGAGATTATAATTGAGATTTTTAAATTTTTATGCAAATACAGACCCCTGTCCAACTCACCACACCATGCAACTGCACTACTCCTTCTCCTGCTTTCCATAGGAAATTGATAAAAAGCCCTCCATGTCCGCATGTGGTGGACATGTAGCATATATGTTTATATATGGAGTATCACTCTTACTACATCCTCATGCACAGCGAACGGTCTATTGTCCCAAGTTCTGGCTACCACAGATTGAAGAGAAGTGGCACTTGGCCGTGTCAGAATAAAGCAATCATCATTACGAATAAATAAGAATGAACATTTGGAAGGGTGTGAAACAGTGACATTTCTCATTTCATTTCACAATTTACTCTGACAAGTCTAAGTGGTGAATGTTTCCTCATTCTGTGGCTTTTTTTGTTTGTTTTTGACAAATTGGTAGGCTATGTGTTACTCACCTGTATGTGTTACCCACTGATACTGTATATAAAATCCCCCAGCTAGCTGGTGGCTTGCCAGACAATAATGAACAGCAGCAACCAGGGCTGAGTAAACAGAAACGTTTTAAAGCAGGATATATTCTGTCATTTGAAATGTCAAAATATACCACAAGTTTCTGTGGTGACAACACCGTTTTCCATTCATACAGCTGCACATGCACATGACATTTCTGTTTTAGTTATTTTGGCACTATAAGGAAGTGTATCTGTCGTCTGACACTGAAAGCATTTTCTTTTTTTACTTTCTTAAAAAGTGCAAAATTGGGGGAAAACACAAAAAAATAAATCAATACAAAAGGAGTGCCTTGTGAATATAGTCAACCTATTTGTTAAGGATTAATCTCCCTTCATTAGACCTCGGTTGTATCATACGGTAAACTTCCCCTAAGCCACAGAGATGGGCTCTTTGTTGACTGTTTTTGTCATTAAATTCCCTTAACCCTGTACACCTAAAAACAGAGAATATCAGGGGGAGAGAAAAAATCAATTACACCGTGCACTTCTGTGTGTATGTCAGGGGCTTTTCAGCACTGGAACCTAATTAAATTAACCTCAAAGGGAGAGGGACTGGAAGCGCGGCCAGGGCACTCTGTGCATGTCCGATGATTAGCGCATCGATTTATTGAAATGGGCCAGCTAGCCAGACAAGACAAGACCCTTTTCCCGCCAGGGTCTTGTTTACTCCAGACTGAGACAGTTAGAACCGTTCTGCTCTGCGCTGCATGGAGGAGTTAATTAGTGGTGAATGAGCAAGCGTTTCTGAAATACAGTTAGAGCTGGATATAACGGGCATCGCTTTGTCTGCAGTGTTGTGGCAGTAATGAGCGTCCAACAATTTAGCCTCTGGGTGTGTTCTTGCAAGATTACACTTGGGTGTTTGGAGTGACAAGAAAAGGAAACCTTAAACATGTTTGCATGTAGTTTGTGTTAGATATGGAAATATAATTTAAAACTTTTCTTTTTTTTAAACTCTATCTTTCTGTCTTTGTGTGTCTCTCAACCCCTTTATATACACACATACATAACACACTGGAATGAACAGATCCAAGTGGAAATTGGGTTGTTGACACAACAATGCAGCAGTAAGTCACATTGACCTAAACCAGGAAAAGGTAAACAAACAGCACTGGTCAAAGGTTCAAAGCCCAGTGCCTCCTAATTCTCAGAATGGGCCTCCCAAAGAATCTGCTGCCACAGTGGGTCATCTGGATATCCTGGCACTGATTCACTTTGTCAGCAAGCCTGTCGTCATAAGACAAAAATATGCTCATCCCCACGCAGAGGCATGTCAAGCTAAGCAGGAGCACTTTTAACACATACATCTTTACACACAGTGACAGTTAGACATCAACAAAGGCATACTATGTCACATTGTAAGGTTTTACAATGTGACATAGCAAAATATATTTTCAAATATATGCATCCAGTACCAAAACAATAAATCTAATCTGTGTTTTTTATTCAGCTGCACCATTATAAGGTTTTTTTTATTTTTTATTATGTTATAGCAAACTGGTTATGTTTGGGGTGTGGATTGTAAGGATTTTATAAAGTTCTATAGTTCCTACGAATGGTACTACAGTTTGGAATGACTACCAACATTTCATTTTTGCAACTAAATTTACGTGGGTTGGGAACTTTGGTGTATTAAATAACACCAGGGACCAGATATTTGTGTGCACGCACATAAACATGCATACCATTTGATCAGTTTTACATTGGAAGCATCATTTTTTGTTTCATTTATTAATTTAATTTATGAGTCTGTTTTGATATGAGTGATTAGATGACCACTTGGTCCCTTCCAATTTCTTTATCAGGCTATATACAGCAGGGGACCCCAACCACCGGGCCGCTGACCAGTACCGGGTCGTGGATCATTTAGTACTGGGCCGCACAGAAAGAATAAAAGTTTTTTTCTTTTGCGTTGGTAATACTTATTGTAAACATTTGTATGTACTATATGTATTATATTACAATGTGTGACAATATGTCTTGCACTTTATTGTGTGCAAGACATATGATAGAAAAATTGTCTTGCATGAAACCGGTCTGTGGTGCAAAAAGGTTGGGGACCGCTGATATACAGTACCTAGGTTTTTACATTTTTATACGAAGGCCCATTATTTCTCCACTATTTTAGACCCTTGAGCCATGCAATTCAAATGACATTATTATCCAATGCTCAGAGCTTGTCACTCAACTTGTAACATGATGTCATCTATCATCGCTCTACAGTGTCTCTGTTGTTCATTGAAATAGTTTGCTCTTCCCCTCGGGCAATGGATTGTATTCATTTTCAACTTTAAATCACCTTTGACTGACCAACTGCAATGAGCTGCGTTTCATATACAGCAATGTCATTCATTGCGCTTATTGGAGCTGGCAGTGACAGTTGTGAACTTCTCTATTACACATTGTTGGGTTAAGTGACTGCTGACTCTTGGTTTTTGCGGTTCCTGCTGATGAAACCGACGCATGACCTTTGGTTCCTGCCCCAACACAATACAACAATTGCTGACACTACAAAAAAAAAAGGTGTAACACAGGCACAAAATAAATGAACTCAAAAATTGTAAATTGTAGTCATTTAAAAGCTATTCTAAGTTTGCTTAGCTTGTCTCGTGTTAATCTGCTTATCTGCAGTGTGAAGAATGTCGAGCCTATGGGTAATTCCATTTATGTTATTAGAAGAAATACTTCACGGGACAATCCAAACATTGTCAAAGTGCAACCAAAGTGCCAAGAGAACGAGGAGATCCCAGGCCTGAGTGTACATTTAATCTTAAAACAACATTACCATTGATACTGGTGTTTAGATATATTATTTAGTTGGCCGTTATCGCTCACAATTACGATAGTGTTTGGATTCCCACATTGCTACTCATATTTCCAATGGACTGGCAGCTCACTGATGGAGAGCCTTCCCTCGGGAGTCGAAAAATGCAGCCGCTTTCAATGTTTCTGATCCTGCTCCTCTATCCTGAGCTGACTGTAATTGGCAGCCTTTCCTCGTCATTGAGTTATTACATTTCCCCTCTCGGCTATCCCACGTACCCCTGGGAGCGCTTCACACTGAGCAAGTCCCGCGAGTCCCCCCTCTGTAGGACACACAGGACCTGCAATATAGTCCTCATGGTAACAGAAATCTTTCTCTGCCTCCCTCTGACGCTTCATAACAGGCCATCATAGAGTTTCCCAGTGTATAATGAGGCACTAAGTGGAAAATAGCACGGCGCCAAGCATTATTATTTTGAGATTCCTGAATGTCCACAATTAATGCACGAGGGTGGGACACTTTACATTGTGAAAAGAGAAGAAAACAATTATGTGGTAATGCATTAGGAAAAGAGCTTAATGCCTTCGCCCTTCAAAGACGCAGCTACAGAAAAAAAACATTTGCAAAAAAGGTATACTTTCCCACAGGATGCAGGTCGCTTTCAACTTGACATCTCTTTTGAATGGTTTTTATGATGTGACGGCACAAGGATGATTTATTCTCCTCTAAAGTCACCCAAACTCCAAAATAAACACAGGTTCACTGGCTGCCGGTGTCACTGCTAAGTAAACACAGACCTGCCTGCAATTAAAGTCCCAGTTTCCTCCAGCGGAGCTGACGTCTTGGTTGTGCAGGAGAGTAGGAGCAGCAGGAGGCCACAGTCCATTTCTTGCATATTTTCCTCAGGAATATTTGCAGACACTGTTTTGTATGATTAAGGGCTCCGTAATCGCACAATTTCCATATTGTTGACTCATACTTGGAGACGGTTTCGTCTGCCGTGGCACAAACTGGTAATTGAATAGGAAAGGCAGATGCAATTATCTAGTGTGCAACAACTTGTGAGAAACTTGTCTGTGATCAGTATTTCCACTAGTTTTAGTCTCCAGACGGAGACCTGACACTCACCATACGTCCTCACTGTGGGAGTTTGAATCAGTTTTCCTGCTCTCACTATTGCAATCAGTAAAGAAAACAAAACCTGGGGTTCCTCTTCATGCAGGCAATGTACAAACCTGCTCTGGTCTCACAGCCTTGCTGTGTGCTGAAAGAAAAAGCCTACATGCGAGTGTAGGCATTATTAGTGCAAACACATGGCAGTTGCTTCATTACATCATTACATGGGAGACTTCCTTTTCATTGTAGGGAAGAACCCAATTTATTTTCTGTCTTTAAAAAAAACAAACTCCACAGTATGATCCCTTTCTACTTCAAGTATAATCAGGCTGCAACTTGAGAAAAGAGCGTACTCTTAAGACTAACAATACAGTGAGGCCAGCAGTTCCAGGTGAGACCCTGTCATTATCCATAACTAAACTGCAGTCTAGACGACATTGCGTATGAGAGGGAAAAGACGATTAAGGATGTTTGTCGGACAGATAGCTGGTGCGTGGGTTGGGGGAACGGAGTATGCAACTTGATATTTTGAAGGAAAAATCCACCCTAAGGACCTCCTGTGTGGACAGCAGGTCAAACAAAGACAGACACATAGAACACATTTCTGTTGCCTGAACCAACCTTGTCTTGTCTCTATTAATTTTCTTAGGCAACTATTTGGCATTATCGAGCCATAAAATGCCAAAAGAAAAACAACATCCACTATTCATGTCATTGTTAAGTCATTTAAAAAAGAAAACTGGTTAAGGAAATATTCATAGTCATGTTTAAAAAATGACACCGGCACTCTTTATTTGATAATGATAGTGGAGGAAACGAGGGGAAAGAGAGTAACGGAATGACATGCAGCAAATGGTCCAGCCAGCCGCTAATTGAACCCGAGACTCGCTGCTCAGGGGATTAGGATTTACTGCAGGAGCCATGAATATCTGTAGGTGTATATACTACATATGTTTACATTTACAGTATGTTATTTTTATTTTTCTCTTGGATTTATATTGTTTCATCTTTATTTATCACTTTTTCCCTTTTGCTTTGAGTTGAGCTGCTGCAACAAGTACTTTTCCTCAGTGCGCGATCAATAAACGTCCATCCATCCATCCATCTTCAACCGCTTATCCGGGGTCGGGTCGCGG
>CALSBV010011267.1:157738-175076 GCA_943590825.1 Bovichtus diacanthus | reverse complement strand
TGTGTGTGTGTGTGTGTGTGTGTGTGTGTGTGTGTGTGTGTGTGTGCACTGATATACAACAGACATACATGTCATGCCTTTTCCTGGCTTTCCACTGACTGTGATGTGTGTCAGTCATACATAGTAGATGTTATGAAGCATGCTGAGGATGGAGTGGGAAGTACTGGAAGCAGTGGGGGTCCTCTGGGTTGAATTTTCTTTTTGACTGATGTCGGGGGAAAAAACTCGAGTAGGATTTGAGGTTATGCTCAAACCTTGTGTTTTTCAGTTTCTTTAATTATGAATGACATGCAGCCACCACAATTAAAGAACATTTTTAAATTACGCAGCCTTCTGGCTCAGTCACTGTCATCATATTCTACTGTTAAGTATATCATAAACCTATTCTGGAGACTTCTAATTTGGATAATAAAAGCTAATTCAACTCTTTCAATGAGACCCTTTTTCTACAATTAAAAGTGTTGCCCTATTATTGAACAGAAGTAAACTATAATACTTATGCAGTGATATGTACTTTGTAAAGCAAGAGACCATGACGATACGCTGGAAAATCATCTGCACAAAAATGCATAAAAAGTCCTATGTACGCCAAGAGACAACTTCAAATGGATTTTGCAGGTATAGGTAAGAATTAGTCTATTTCCATAGGAACATTTACAAAAAGACGAACATGTGCCTTATAGGCTACAATATGCACAGACGCGTAAGATACTCATAGATTCAACTTTAACCAAGAAATCTAGTTTTGGCTTCCTTCAGTAATGTTCAAGCGCACACACAGAAGGACAGTGGCAACAGTGCCAGTTAATTTTGAATTTACACCCCTCTAGAGGCCAGTCTAGAGTTAGCCATTTTACATGGCTCATCCATCACAACTTGTTGCCAGAAGCTTGCCGTTAGCGAGGCCAGACCTCTAGTCCTGTGTAGCCCCGAGACCTATCATCAGGGAGAGTCACCATCATGATAAAGCTGCACTGCTGTCTGAGTGCTGTCTGGTAGATGTGAAGATTATAGCATGGTAATGACTGCAGAGCGTAGCTGATAAAGCAAAGGTCTCAACCCAATGCTATGGCCATCATCTTGGCTTTAAGTATAATAGTTTACTTAACGTAAACCTTTATATAGACAGAGTAGACAAATTGACAGTAAGATATTTTTGTTGAAGGCAGCACAAACTCCAGACCAGCAACATATAGCATAATGATGTACAATGTAAAGTATAGCATAACTAGAGTTAGCATCAGACCGTGCTAACATGCTGATGTTCAGCAGGTTTGATGTTTACCAAGTTCACGACCTTAGTTTAGCATGTTAGCATGCTAACAATTGTTAATTGGCACTAAGCACAAATTACAGCTGAAAAATAAAATGGCCATCTGTTCCTCAATAAATCAATTGGAGGAACATGAATAGGCTACTCATAGGTCTACTGTGTCCCAAATAAAGACTTAATTTTCCATCTTTTCTATATGGACCAAAAACCAGACATGGTTGTTATTGTTATGTTCAAGCCAATGAGGCTTTTGCTTCTTTAAGCCTTTCACATCCATCTCTGTCCACTGTAATGGAATTATGGCACGTGTTACTTGTGTTTTGTGGACTCTATGTAATGCGGACTAATAGGTTTAACATGACATGTCACCACAGGCAGGTGACAAAGCCCTCAGTGTGAACAGCATAACCCTATTATCCACCACATCAGCATGGTTACTTGTATTCCATTTGCATTTGGCTTGTGACAAATGTGTCACTCAGACACAATTAGGGGTCGATTCAGCCTTACACACATCATGTGGAACATGATGTGTGGAAGGCCACACCTTTACCAAAGCTCTTTGGACGCATGTAACTGACTACTTAAAGGTGCTGTTGGTAACATTTAAAGCCACTATGTGGATATTTGCAGTTGCACAACTCATGACATTCCAATAGCCTATGCTGTACTTTGTGCTAAGTGCTAATAGTCAAATGCTAGAATGGTAACCCGCTAAACTAAGAGAGTAAAAATGGTAAACATTAGAGTGACTAAATGTCAGCATGATTAGCATTGTCATTGTGAGCGTGTTAGCATTCCGAAATTAGCATTTAGCTTAAAGCACCACAAGTAGAGCCTCACAGAGCCAGTAGCATGGATGTAGACTCTTGTTGATGCTACCACTGTAGGGCAGCAGACATGTTCCAAGTCAGTGGCTTTAACATTAGTAAATCTGTACTTCATGATTTTTTAGACAGTAGTATAACTGCCAAAAAAAAATGGTTTTACTGGTGTCTGCACTGCAAAAAACAGAGTCGAATTTAGTCACATCTCGCTTTAGGGCACACATCAGGAACCAGCGTTACTTCACTTGTAAAAATAACTTCCTACAACCAAATGACAGAACATTTTGCAAATTGAGCAAAATGTGACATTTCAGACACATCCTCTCTATTACATGTGTTTAAAAAAAAAAAAACTTTGCACGGAACAGTTTTATTTTTTTCAAAATGTTACATGAAACTCCTATAAACGTGCTCCACATAGTCTTCCTCCACTCTCTATGCCCATCTCTTTCCATCTCCCGCTCTACCTCCCTGCCTCTGTCCTACTCCATATCCCACTAATTACCCCTCAGCAGTGAGAGAGTGTTGAGTTTAGTGACATGCTGAGGCTGGCCCAGTCTGCCTGACTGGTGGCTCTGACAGCCTGTCACACGCATAATACACACATATGCACACTCACAGAGCCGCTGTGATGGCAGATAGTGTTAGGAGTCCTGGCCTCCGACCTGCAACCTCACTCCTCTATACTGCAACCACTCCTAACCTATACCCCCTTTACCCCCACCACCACACCACACATGCATTTAAAAGAGCTCCCTGGTAATTTGCTGCTGTGCTGCTGTCTCCGCGTCTGCCTCTATTTGTCTCCGTCTTTCTCATTGCTCTCTCTCGCTCTCTCTCTCTCTCTCTCTCTCTCTCTCTCTCTCTCTCTCCCTCTCTCTCTCTCTCTCTCTCTCTCTCTCTCTCTCTGCTACTAATGAGGTTCTCAGTGGCTGTCAGTGCAGCCTGGAGATGCTGGAGGGTCTAATGGAAAATCAAAAAGATGCAACCTGAGGAGCAGGGGAATCTCTCCAGGTCTGAGAGTCAGCAGGGTTGAGGTTAATTGTACGAATAAATATAGCACACATAACAGGGGTAATTTGTCATCATTTGATAAAGAGGACTCTTTTCTCACGTTTATGTGGGATCATGTGTGCATGAGACGAGGAATGGATGTCAGGCAGCAGTGTGTGCTGGGTACTCCCTGATTGCTGCCTCACTAGCTGACATGTTTCCCTGTACCTGCTGAGACAGGCCCCTGCTGACAGAGATACTGAGAGATCATTAGTGTAAGCCCCCCTTGACGTGGCCGTCTGAACAAGCCCACCCCCCCCCCCTCCTCTCTCTACACCTCCTCACCACTCCCGTTGCTCCACTGCCTCCAGTTTTGTTCAGTTTGTCCCCTTCCCCCCCATCTTATCATGTTCTCCCTGTTACAGTTGTTGCCCCCTGACAACTGTCTGGCCATATCTTGTCTCTGCCTGCCCATCTCGCCACAGCCATTTCTTGCTGGATTCCAGCTTTAATTGCACAAGTTGCTGGGATGGACTTCTACACTCCTTTACATTAAATCATTTGACGCTTAACGTGAAACCGCTGTGGATGGGGCATTGAAAAAAGCTGAATAAGCCGAAAGCTAACTTGTGAAAAAAGAAAAAAAAAAAAAATCTAAATCACATTGTGGGAGCAAAAACAAATGTATCATCAGATAATGGCAGTAAAAATATAAAGGTAGTTTTACAGCCCACTGTCATCACTTACTGTGATGTTAAAGGTTGAGATATCCTGAGTCTTCTGGCAAAACCTCAGAACCATAGGGGGGTGAATTATCCTCATTTCTGACCTCAGGCATTGAAGATACAAACCTGTCACTTAATAATGGGTTAAATAAATAACGTTTCGACTATTAACCTAGGAAACACTATGTGGACGAATCACAGACTAATGTACGGACTGCTTAGGTCACAGATGTGGCTATACATGTGAATTTGTTTCCAGCTCTCACATCACTAAATATTTTTATTTCAAAAAGCCTCTGCATACTACTACGGCTAAATATCACTATAAGGGTAATTGGGAAAATATCCGCCTTTGTGATTTGGATTAAATGCAAATCACCCAATAATCGTGAATAAGAGGACCATTCCTAATTTTCTTGCTTTTCCCTTTGCTAACATTGTCCCAATCACAATAAGACGTATGTGGATTTGCCTGTGTTGCTTTATTATTTCATTAAAACACTATAAAAAAAACAAAACAATGAGTTTCTTCCCCGTCATGTAATAAAAGTGCTGTTTGATCAGTTAAATTACAGTTAAAGTTAGTATAAAAAGGAATATCCTCCAAAATAATAATATTAAACGCAATTTTTCATTTAGATTCCAATATAATAGGCCCACACATGGCTATGTTTTCATTGATAGATACAACTGTCAATATATCTATTCACCCACTTGTATATTGATGAGATTATAGCCAATGTAAAATGAACAAAGTGATACATATCCTACAACTAATCCCCACACGGTGGGTACGATGTTTATCATTTTTGCGCACTTAAGATAATGCAGTATCTGTCTGACATCATAAATGTTGGGTTCATAAAAGTAAAAATAAAGTCATTTGAGGATGCGAATAAAAATTAATTAGCGAGAGGAAGATCAGTGGCGTCACTATCAAGAGACAGATAAAGATTTTAAGTGAGCGTGCCTGTGTTTGTGTCGTTACTAAAGTGAGGTTTAAGCATGTGGATCAAGGCACACTCTGCGCTCCATGAAACCCAGTCCAGACTCTTTTAAACAGCATGACCTCATAAACCACAAAGACCAGTTTAATTGTCCAACAAAAGCAATGAAACTTCCATAAACATTATCAGGGCCTGTTACAGCCGGCTAATAAGAGAGGCCCTTGGAAGAAAAAAAAAATTAAAATAGCTCTCGTACAGCACGCCAGCACATTACAGGTTAGCAAACTCGCAACTTGCCACGTTAAATAGTAAATCTTCATACAGTCCCACAAGATCATGACTTGATGACTGACTGAGCGTAACAAATCATGGCATATGGACCAGAGAAGGCTTTAAGGGTTTCTCAGATTTTATGAGGGTGAAATGAGATCATTCATCAGGCTCAGAAATGAGGAGGTATTTTCAGTTTTCAGTTTCATGTTGGGCAACGTTCAAATAGGCATACTATTTGAACGCTGCCCAACATGAAACTGAAAATATTACATGACATTCTTCTGAGCTTGAAAGAATATTGAAAATATTTTACTTCCTCTTTTACTTTACACATCAATGGTTATGCAATTGCTATTTGACACATTCCTGCCTCCACATCAGATTGAGTTTAGGAAACATGAATCATGATTACATTAAACTTAACATTTAAGATCAATAACTTCAAATGTTATCAAAGCAGTTTAAACATCAAAGGGTATTTTACGTCCATACTACACAATGATGTGGTATGGACACAGTTTATATGTATAGAATATTTATACTATTACACATGCTTTCTTAATGATTCTTGTATTTATTTAGACTGAGCTTGACTGTTTTTAATGCAAAACTAAATTAAATCTCCAAACAAACGATACAAATTCTTGTGTAGAATCAAAATGAATACTTTGTGCAAAAAATATGTAAATTACATAGATTCATTATCATCAAAAACGGTTACAGGTCATTTTTCACCCATGTATGGTAGAGTGCAGGTTCCAAGAACCTGAGGATTAAGACTGAATTTGACTGTTTGACAACAATTATTATTTTTTTTTATATGATGAAATTCATAACATTCAGTAATTATTATTAAATATCTGACATCGGACTACAGTGTAGGGAGATACGATTCTGAGAAAACATAACTGAACAGTTAGATTACATGTGAAATATGTGTCTTTCTGTTAAACTGGTGGCAAGTGAGTATTTGCAAAATGCCTGGCTAAGTCCCGGCCTGTGATAGTTATGTCTTTCTATAATGTAATTATGCATTTATACTCAATATGACTCCTTTTTTCATAATATTATGACCGTTTTGATCTACCCCACAAGGTGGCACTGTCTGTCAAATAAAGCTCAGTACGTGTGCCAGCACTGCTCAGTGCACAGTGGAGCGAAGGGTCACTGCATTGCATTGACATGCTATAGATTATGAAAAACATTTTGATGCAGTAATATGACTGAAGTGGACAGCAATCAGGCAAAACAGATACTCTGTGAACATACATAGTTACAGCATTTCATTATGTGGATACATGACGACGAAAGTCTCTTGAATACATGTCAGTTTAGCTCTGGGATTGATCATCTCCCTGTTGATATTTTGTCCATCAAAGGACCCTGGCTCTCTTAGTATGTATTCCATAATTTGGAAAGGTTAGTAGTGCACAGTGTCAGTTTGTCAGCTTGGAAAATTAATTAGCCCTCAAGGGCCATTACAGTGCCAGTACAGTGCCATTCACAGTATGCAGTAGAGCACCAGAAGGTTCCATGTGGATTTGGCTATTTGACGTTCACTGAGGCTTAAAGGTCTGGCCACTGTTCAACACAGAATATATCACCTCCAGAATTTGGTGCATTGCTGGACAATGACTACCCCTGCTCCTCTGCAGGGAACAGAAGACCGGATCTTTTGTCTGTTCTCTCAATAACCCTTTCCACTCTGCCCCTCCTGGACAGCTTTTCCTGCTCGGCCTCAGATCTCAGACCAGCTAAATTGATGTGGCCCAGCAGCCATAGAAGCAGAGAGGTTACTGGAGTAGAGTGGACCACATGCTGCTCGGAGCCTTGGCTTTGAACTTTTACAGTGGCTCCAGTGAGGTATACACCATACAGGATTTTTATTGGCGTTTGGTGCAACAACATGCAGGGAAAATGAAATACTACGTTGGCTGGGTGTAATATCCAACATGGACGCACGAGCATCCAGCTCTGATCGTAACTGTGTATGGATTTTTTTTTCTACTCAGACGCTGAAAAAAAACTGCTCTTTCTGTAAAAAAAAAAAAAAAATAGTCCTCCCAGACACCTGTCCCCAGGGCTCATTTAACCATTACAGATTGCTTTCAGTGAGACAAGATAAAAAGTAGAAAACAACAAAATGTCTGACCAGTTGTTGTTTAACTCGTGAATGACATTTGTTTGAATCAGATTGCTGGAAGACATTTACATAGTGAAGGAAATTGCCGGGAAATGTCACAAAGAATTAAAGGGTTTTGATAGGGCACTGAGAAATGCTGCTTTTTTGTACTCCCTGGCATTTTGGCATTTTGAGGCTTGAAAGTCAAATGGATTTCATTGATTTGTCTTCATGCTGGATGTTCCCCCGGCCACTCCGCTCGCAATAGTGACTCTTATTGTTGCTTGTGCCAAATGGGCTTTTTGTGACAGCAAAGAAGAGGGGAAAGCTGTCTGCTTCAGAAGAGCACAAAATGAGCTGCTTTCATTTTGAGAGGAGCCATGCTAGTCAAGCCTGCCCATTAAAGTATCCCTCTCCAAACAACTAACGAGTTTATTCCAATACACCGACTGTCTTCCTTCTGGTTATGAAATTTTCATCTAATGAGAGGCACCAGAGCTTTAGATCCATTAGGGGGCACTAGATTATAATGAAACACTTTGGAGCCCAAGGTAGATGCACAAAGAAACAATAAATGCCAATTGATGTGTGCACAAATAGTAATAATAAAAAAAATGGAGCAAAGATGCAGGAATTGAATATCATAAAACAAATAAGTCGGTGTTTCCGTATTG
Source organism: Bovichtus diacanthus (assembly GCA_943590825.1). Classification (NCBI taxonomy): domain Eukaryota; kingdom Metazoa; phylum Chordata; class Actinopteri; order Perciformes; family Bovichtidae; genus Bovichtus; species Bovichtus diacanthus. The sequence continues at coordinate 167,242 of CALSBV010011267.1, read as the reverse complement.
ACCTTCATTTACTCCCTTTTTGAGCTCAATCAGCTGGAGTCTGGTGTTCAGAAACTTTTTAGATCTGGCACCACCCTGAGTGGAAATGTACAGTTGAAATAAAAATTTTAAAAAAAGACCCCTGCTGGTTGGGTGTAGAGATATTTGAAAAGGCTATAAATTTCCCCTGAACAACAGAGTCCATTCAGTTGCTAAACAAAATGATATTCACCAGGGATTTGTAGAAACCCAGATTTTCTCCTTCACACTTCATTATGCCTCCTACTGAAAGCACAGTGTTGCTTGTAAAATATATATCTTGGCTAATGCATGCTATGTGGTAATATGTCCAAATTGATATTTGGCAGATTTTGAGAAAAATTTGTTGGAATTCTCTGAAAAAACCCATAGACTGACTGACTGGGTTTTATTCTGTTGCCTGGAAAGCAACTGTGGGAATAATCAGGTTGTTCCACTGAAACGCACACAAAAAAAAGAGTCTCTAACAAGAGGAAGGAGATGTGATCTGGAGCAAAATCCTCAGGTAGAGTTTGACCCAATTGTCTGTGATCCATCTCTATTCAAATGCTATCTGACGTCTTTCTGTTTTACACTGCGGCCATTAAAGTGGGATGAGGTCTGTGAGTAAATGTCTTCGCCGGACGTCTCATCATTATTCCTACATTTATTAAATTAGAATGATTTATGGCTGGTTTGTATGGAGCACAGTATATTACCTAAATGACTATTTAACTGAACACAGGAATTTCATTAACTTCTGACCTCCCAAGTACAGATTATATTGCATCAGTGCAGCTGGAGGACGGCAACTACTGGACTTGTTCATGACTTTAGTAAAAACTTCCTCTCATGACGCTCTATTTTTAGATTATGTGATGCAATATTTGATACTCTTATTTCACGCTCTTTGGTGTCCAAGCCCGAAGTAGTTTTGCGTGATATCTCTACGCAGTGTTTTGCTTTCACATTTCCCGCCGCAGCAATTTTAGGTGCTCCAGAGATCAACTGACTTAGTATAAAGAGCAAGAAAGTCCGCATAAGGTGGAGGACAGGATGGGTGGATGGATAGATGGAACAAACACGGGACTTTCACCCAGGAGACCGCCGTTTCCTGTGTCCTGTGCAAAGGCAAAAGTCAACCGTTGACTTATTTACGTTGACTGCTTGATTACGTCTGTAACTTAATTGACGTAACAAAATACTAATTTTAAAACGAACACGTGACTGTCACCCGTGAGATGGCTGTTGGTGTCCAGTGTCCAACCAAAAATCAACCGTTGACTTATTTGCGTTGACTTAACTCATGTACCTAAATTGATTCACGGAGCAAACTTACTTATTTGAAGGCAATCCATGATCTTTTCCTGAACAAAACCAAGTAGTTTTGTTTGAATTTACAGCGTCAACCTCACACGCCTTGCGTCTGTTTGTGACGAGTTGGGGATGATAACAGGGCGACACATAACACGCAAAAAGCTTAAGATGGGAAATGGCCTTAAAAGTGCCGTGCTATTTAAAAGCCTTACTTTTAAAGAGATCAAGTTGGGAAAAACCTAACCCAACCCCAACGTGCAAACTAGTTTTCAAACAAGAGAGACCTGATCCCACTAGACCGGGGCACAGTTGGACTTGATCTGAACGGGGATTAATTAAGGCCAGAACGTGGTTGACCTTAACAAACCATAGAAAGAGAACACCAGCACCGGCAGCAGCATGACCATCGCTTAATACACAAGCATCTGCTGTTGAATAAGGGCAGCAATATGATGATAATATCCTGAGAATGAATGTCTGTAGAGACTCATTCCAAAGCTAATTTGTTGATTCGCTTCAAAGACCTAAACCTAGATATAATTGATATAATTGAAAGCAGTGATAATGAAGTATCAGGTGATCAGAGTAGATACAGAGTAGCTTGAATCCATTATGGTTCCACTCAGATATTGACACACAAACCTGAGACCTGTGGCGGTTAAAAACAAGACCATATGTCACATCCGACCCGATTAGACCGCAGACCTGACTCAAGACAACTGCAGTGGCCATGGTAATCAAGGAATATGTCAAGCAGTGTCACAGCGTAGCTTACTGATGTGTATTTTAACAGCGTATGCAAGGTGTTACTATGGTACTAAGATGGTTTTGATTGGTTCTTTACATGAGATGTGTTGACGATTATAAAAATGTGGAATGTCAGCAGACATCTTTTTTTTTTTTTTTAAACAAATAAGACTATTTTTGATACCCTTGCAACCACCTCGCACATACAATTTCAAGGATTTATTATATCTTTTGACCACTAGACTGCCTTCAAGATAAGGAGAAACCATATTTAAGGCCGCATTTTTCATGGACTGACTATGATGAGTCTACTCTATCGGTGCACATATCGATCAATTCAGTTTACTCGAGTCTATTACATATTCATATTGTTTATTGTTTATTTAAGGATCCCCATAAGAAGCATGGGTGTGCTCCTGGTCTTCCTGGGGTTAGACATAAAAACAATAGGCAAGCTAAACAGATACACAGAGGTGAGAAATTGGAACAGTGGGTACGAAAAGGTTAAAGGTGCAATACAAATGTTTTCATTTACAAAATACCAATGTAATATTAGGAATACAATGACTGTACACAAACAAATGTCTGTGTAACCTCTACAATGTATATGACATGCCAATGAGGTAAGATCTGTAGGAACATTTACTTGGATGCTTCATGGCACAATGGGATATTGATTTACGCTCAAGACAGGAAGAGGGCTGCTCTTCTAGCTTGAATGAAGCAAGGTATCGGCACACAATCGTTTACAACAGGGTTTATTGAAAATAGGGTCTCTTTAAAAAAAAACTAAAAAAACACGAGTGAAATACCAGGGTTACCTACAAAGATTCCATTGATTTACGGATGTTTACAGATGCTATGTAGCATCTGGACCCCCTGCAATTATGCATAGATGGTCGCGTACGGAACACATGAAAACATGAAATAGAGTGCAGCTGCATTCGTGAGGCAATATGTTCTGGAAATACAGTATATTGGTGTTCTGTACCTCTGTGACTTTCCTCAGAAGTCGGTCTGGAAGGGAGCAGAAGATTCATAAGATGAATATAAAGAACTTCACATGCTGTGATGCATACATGAATGAGAATGTCCCCCACACCAACCGTACATAATCAGCCAGCCATGTTCCTTGATTGTTCTCAGCAGAGCCTCCGCTGAATTCAAAGCGTCCTTTTAAAATCCATGGAATTCACCTGGGACAGGAGTGGGGGAAAGAAAATATTTCCAACCCACATTACCTGGAGAGTCATTTTTCAGCCAGGCTGTGTAAGATTTGGTTAAGCCTGCCCGTGTGTCCCGCCGTGCCCCGAGGTCATGTCAGATGGACAGGTCGGCTAGATATGTAAAACTATTCCACAGATCCTGAGCCTGGGGTTAAAGGAGAGTGGTTCAGGCATGAACTCACCTCCTCTCTCAGGGTGACACAAGTCTGTAAATGGCATTAGCTCGGAATATATATCACATTACCCTTTTCTTTGCCCACGTGGAGGTTATGCTGTCCCTCAATCCAAGACCAATGTGAGGTGCATTAATTATGAGCTCTGCAACCTGAGTGAATATGAACTATGTGAATGTATCTGTGTGCTGTATGTACACATGACTTTGCCGTCAGTTTCTTTTTTTTTTTTTCTTTTTTTTTGTATTCCTTGCCCCCTCAGCTCCCTCCACCCCACTGTGCAAGTTGACAGGGCTGTTCATTCCACTCGGGATAATGATGTGGATGTCATGAATTGTATTGGCAGCTGCCAATGTCGATACAGCATTATGGAATGAACCAGTGTTTCACACAGTATCTTAATCTGATTTACAAGGCTCCCTGCTTCCTGGGCAGCCAGGATGAAGCAGGGTCGGCCAAAGTCGAAGAAACAAAGTAAATATAACGGACAGGATGCCCTTCTGACGTTCGTGCGGAAAGGTATCCAACGTGGACAAGACAGGATGGAGGTGCTGCGATCCAAGATAAAAAATACGAGTGAAATACAACACCGCTTGTGTTCCTTTTAGCTAGCATTTGTTTTGCTCAGAGTGCGGCTCCTCCTGTGAATCCAATATTCAACAGTCACCTATGAAACTGAGTGATCTTCTGCACATTCTGAGAAGTAGTAGACTGCCATTGTACAACACATTTAAAGGGCCGAGACATGGCTTTAACAACCGTATTGTATTGCTCCTCCTGGCACTGCTGTGTGCTGTGCATCAATCCCATGCAAATTGCCACACTCTTTTTTTGTTTGTTTGTTGAAAGCACACCCAAACAGTCCCCGCCTCATACATACACACATAAACACACATAGCTGCACTTCCCCCAGCATCCCTTTACGTGATATCATTAGCTATAAGCAATTGCCTGACAGAAAAAGAGAGAAATACTGGCACTCTGCCTTTTGCCTATTTTGCTGCACATAAATCTAAAGACCACATATGCTGCTGTCTTTTACGCAAATTATTCCCCCAAACATGTCTCTTTCTTTCTCTCACTGCATGGCTTGAATCAATTAGTACAGGAACGTTTAGGCTGTGGTACGTCGCCCCTTCCGTCTGTTTTAAGATAACTAGGGAGCTTTTAATTTCGGACCACTTTGCAATTGTGCAATGTAAAGGAGCCGACAGGCAGGGAATGGATGTTATTTACAAGTATGGCGCGATGGAGGTAGTTTAGTATGCAGGCCACCGCATCTGTAACAATACAATTTCCTTTCAACAACAGGGTGATTTCCTCTTTAGGTTGCCGGTGTTGGCACTGAAGAAAACCCCACACTGAGTCTTAAGGTTAGCTCTCGGAGGCATTTATCTCGAGCAGTGTGACCAATGTGACTCCAGGCCTTGTATCAGATGAGACTACACAGCAAAGTTGTTTGTTTATTGGAGTTTCCGCACGCGAGGACAGACACATGGACAAAACGAAGTGTTGGTTGTCTCACTACAACTTCTCTCTTTTGTCTCTATTTAGCCAGTCAGTGATTGAGTCGATGGAGAGTGTGGGAGACACTGGGGAGAGGACTCTTCAGGGATTTAATCCTCGGCCACCGGGGTGACATCTGATTACAGAAGCGAGGATCTTAATGAATACACAATCTTTGGGCAGCGTTCACAGCTTCTCTCGGTGGTGCAGGGAATTCTCAGAGCGCAGTGTAGCTAATTATTGCTTCATGTCTGTGCTTCTCTGGAGCAGCTTGGGTTTGGTTGCTTTGCTGAGGCGACATTTAAGGGGAATTATTGAGGAAGGCGAGTGAGTTATTAATTCCACTTTCTATGAATTTACCAGCGGGGTCTTTGGACTCCAACCAGCAACTTTACAACGACAACATTTCCATCTGTTAAATGTTGCAGATTTAAGGTGAGGAATACAATTGATAACCAATTATCTCTCTTACACTCTATTAGGTGGAAAATGCAAATAATGTACCGGGAAATCGTCTGTTGAGGTGTAAACATATTAACAGAGTCAATATGGGAATGATTTTTGGTGTGTTGGCTTGACACGTACGCACGTAGCTTATCACCTAAAGCCACTGGGTCTACTGGTAGCTGCCTTAACTGTTGCTACGCCGGTCACGCTTTCCCTTCTCTCACGCCGCACCTCGTAATTTACCTACATAGGTACAAAAACAAAGAATGCAAATTAGATGTTTAAATAAAAATTAGAAAGGAACAGCATCTATGCATTTTGTCTTGTTTGGCATCTTGTTTTTTTCTGTTTTCATTTCCCTAAAGTGGTTTTATTCTAGCTACATTATGTCCGTGTTGACATGTTGAAATGCTTTTGACATGAGAAGTGGAGAACCCAGTGACGTCAGAGTGTCCAGGATGTATTTGGGTCAGCTCAGTGCTCTGGCACAGAGGTGTGACATACCCACATTGTGCCAGAACTGGCACACTGCTGTGAGCACCTCAGTTTGCTCTCTGCTACAGAGGTTTTCAGTCTAAGTCTGAAGTGCGACTCGCGTATGGAAAATCACTTCCCCTGTAACCCCCGCTGCCTCCCACCTCTGTTTTCTCCTTAGTTAATGTGTTGACATGGCCCACAGAGTCACCTGAGGGGAAAAAACAGAATCTCCTGAGTCATTGCTCCAGTTCTTTTTCCAGAAGCATGACAACGCGCCAAGTCGGCAGCGTTTGGCATTCTCCCCATTCTTAGTGCTGCCTGTCTAACATGCTGGAAGCTAAATGCCATCAGAAGGGTATGATCATCAAAGTGGTCACTTTCTAAATGCTACTGTTTCCTTAATGCTGTTGGGGAGGGGATTTATGAACATGCTGAAATCTGCCTCCGGCCCGACTCACTCTCTATCGACGTTGTACACAGTGGCATAAATCGAAAGGCAGTCTCCCTGTTTTTCTCCTGATTCTTGATACCGTGCATTATGCAGGAGCGTGATCTTGTCTAATTGAAAATGGAAATGATTCACATGGAAAAAGTGAAAATTAAATTAAAGTAAGGGAGGTAAGGGCTGACGCTTCCCCGAGGACGGGGAACCACAAGGCACCAGCCTTGGTTACATAACTGTTTTCCCTCTGCTCCCTTGGCAAAGAAAATTAAAACACACATACACATTCACACACACAAAGACAGTCCAAAAGCAATTAGGACTGAGGAAATAACAGGGAGTAGGAGTCTGTGGACGAGTGTTTCCATCAGCGTTAGCTTCTCTGCAACTGGAGCCACGACACCAGAATAACATTGAGTCAGTGGAGTGTCCCTCAGAGAGCAGTTAGCCTGCTATTTATCATTTATTTAAGCCATGATTGAGCGCAACACTACACTGGAAAGTGTGTCTGTTTTCATTGTATGTTCTTGTACTTCCTCATATCCTCACAAGCATGGAGCATGGACGTGGAAACCATTCACGCTTTTGTCAGGGGCTTATTAGAGCGGAGACCTGGGTTCACGGTTGTAATATTTGGATAAGTTTTAGGTTTAACCTCTTTAAGCCCTCGGACAATTTGGATTGTCCATAAAACAAACTCAGGCGGGAGCTCCTTGGTAGTTGAGTGGTTACAGTGCATACCATTTAGCCGCAATGTCCTGGGTTCAATTTGCTGCCTTGAGACCAGATCCTTCTCTCTCTTCCCCACTTGTACACTGTGCTCTGTCAAATAAAGGCAGAAAGCAAATACATGTGAAGAAAAACACTGTTAAAGACACAGAACAGTATTTATGAAGCTACTATAAATATATTGTTGCTCACGGTGTAAATCCCACGGATAATTATCACTTGACTCTGCAGTGTCAGTGAGCTCTATGGAGCTTCGTAGGATCTGTCAGATAATTGTTTCGATTTTCAAGCCCACAACTTTACTGTTTTGGTTCACTCTCACCACTCTCATAGCATAATTTTAAGAGTTTTCTCAGGAGTTGGGCAAAAAACCGAGCTATGAGGAGAGTGAATATTGGACTTACAGTCATAAGGTGGCCAGAAACATGACTCCAAATAAATGTTGCTACATATCTGCGGGATGCTGTCCCTATGCTATAACTACAGTTCACCATATCAACTTAATAAGTGTTCATGTTGCCGTCCCAAAGAGAAGGAAAAAAAATTGTGTAATTACAAAATATGTATTACAATCATGCACAAATGAGACTTTTATTTTCAATGTAGGCCTTATAACAATGGCTTCAATGTAGAATATATATTTTACTCATAAGGCCACCATAACATGCTGTGGCTGCACTAGAATGATCCAAAACACAATGTATACAGTGTGTGACATTGTCGACCATATTAGAAATATGGCTTTGAACATACTTAATTAGTTTGCTTTTTTACACTCACAAATTCCCTTTTTTGGAGGGTTTGCGGTGAAACTTCTGCCGATCTCATGTCGAAAAAAAGCTGAACCTTCCTCTAAGGTTAGGCCCGCAGTGGAAAGCACTAATGTTTAGTGTGAGATAAAGGACTGAGTTTCATATAATGAAGGCTCTCACAAGTGTGGTTAGACAAATTACAGTGTGTGTGTGTGTGTGTGTGTGTGTGTGTGTGTGTTCCCTTGGCCAATGGGCACTCCTTGTGACTCACATATCCAGTCACTCTTTAGCACGTCCTGTCCCTCCAGCCCCTGCTCGCAGTGTCCAACCCCCATCCACCATCCACCCACTCACCCGCCAACCCTTTTCTCGTTGTCCTCCTCCTCTTCATCCTCAGCCTCTGACTCACAGTGCCAGTATCCTGTGACACTTTCAGGATGATCACACAACCACCACCACCACCAGCAGCAGCAGCAGCAGCACCCTCCTCCCCCGTCCTTCTCTCTCTCTCTCTTTCTTTCTCTCACACATACACATATGCACACACAATCTCTGCTCACAGTCTTGCCCAGTGTTAAGTCCCTGGCTTAGTCAGCCTCTGAGCAGAGCCCAGGCCGTGCTGGGAAAGAGAGGCCAAGCAAGCCCCAACAGAATGCTAATGATGTCATTAACCTCTGTACTCCGGGGTCGGGAGGAAAAGTGGCTCTGAAAGGCAAAGATCACGTCACTCTTTCACTTACTCATTACTTATTTACTATAAGACATGCACACAGGTGCCCCACCAAAATAGGCCTGTGTGGAAACGATAAAGTAAGCCTTTTTATTACATTCAAACATAATGAGTGCACTGATAGCTTTACTTGTTTGGACACAAAATCTTTTGATTGCAGTCGTGGCCAGGGTGCTCACTTCTTCAAATGGGCCGTGTAAAAGTGTCTGTGCACACAATAATTTGGAATGGAAATAAAGAACGGATGAATACATAACCAAGATTCAGTCCTAATAATAAAAGAACACATTATTGGAGTGGTTATTGCAGTTTTAAGAAAATAAGCTTCATTATTTTCCGTCCATATCATGTATGTTTTGCAAGGTGTCATATTAATATCTCGATTTAAATCAATATAATTAAGTAACAACTACTTTAATACAGTTTAACATGTGATAGCGGGACAGGTGACTGTTTAGTTGGCTCTCCTGCAGTTTGGTTTTTGGCTTTATTTACTTTTTAAAAAAAGCTGTTTTCACAGAAATGATACGTTTAAATGGCATAATTAATTAGTAAGATATACATTAAAAAGATCTGGTCCGAATGTAATTTCTGACTGAATATGTAGCCTAGTTACTGCGTTGCCAGTGTAAGGCATACATCCTTTTTTTATGTGTATTTGATCAAGGTGGGACCTAATTACAAACACAATCAACACTGGCTTCTTCTATTTATTGATATCTATTATGGGGTTAATATTTTTAAACCTCAACAAAGACCCCCTCACACTATTAGCATTAGTATTTTCTTAGGTCTAACAGATTGCCTCACAGCCATCAATTATGTGAGATCATTTCTGAAAGCACTCTTGCCCTTCTCCCAGATGGCTTAAAAAAACTACCAGAGGGTCCTCGATGCAGCCGATGGCAAGGTGTGTGTGTGTGTGTGTGTGTGTGTGTGTGTGTGTGTGTGTGTGTGTGTG
>CALSBV010011267.1:129687-141569 GCA_943590825.1 Bovichtus diacanthus | reverse complement strand
GTGTTGTGTGTGCAGAGTGAATCATGACGACACTGAACACACACACATGTAGACAAACAGGTCCAGCTGGGTTATGGAAACAGAAGTGGCATTGGCCTTTGCGTCAGACCAGAGTGGGCTGGGTCAGCTGGAGGTAGACAAAGCTATTGTGTGCGATTGAAAGATGAAGCAGGGACAGAGGGAGAGGGGTGGAGAGGTAAATCTTTTACAGCTGCTCCGCCGTTTCACCATACTTAACCCCAGCAGGCCGGTTCAAGGGGAGTGTATGGTTTACAGATCCTTAACATCTGAATCTTTGTGCGTGAGGAGAAAAATGGTTACTAATGCCATCAAGGTCTCATTTACATCCTGTGGCGCGTCCATGCTGGGTGCAAAACTGGATGCTTCATCACAGCCCCACTCTGCTATAGTGTTTAAAATGCTCAGAGCACAAAGTAACACATGATTGCCCGCTGCACCTCCCGCTTCTTTTCTTTTTCTTCTCGTCTTTCTCTGTGTCTCTATTTAATCTTTCATTTCACAAAAAAAAAAGGTAAAGGTAAAAGCAGGTAAATATATATTTAAATCAAAGATAAGGAACAATGAATAAAGGAGAATAACTACTTTGGGAAAAGAAGCATCAATGAAATACATTTGAGAATACAAAGGCCTTGAGACACTCAATAGTTTGTTGAACCGAGCCCCAGACGATACATAATCTCAGAGCCAGGACAGCTCACCATGAGCCTTCAACTCACTGATGTATGGTGGAGACAAATTGTATAACACCATAAAAGATTTTGAATTAAATCCTTAAAAAAAGCTTGACATCGTCAGCACAGCAGTGATACGTGTTGAGATGTTGTTGTGTCAGCTATTTGTTTCTTTTAATGTATAACATCAACCGGCAAAAATAAAATAGATACTTTTGGCAAAATCTGACAAATCTACATCATATTGAGAATACATATCAATTAAGACGGGTCTCAGGATTGACCCTTGAGGAACTCCACAGGTCAGTGGAGCATAATCAAACACTTGTCAGTAATGGATAGAAAGACATAAACACCACAGTTTGGGAATCACTGATCTATGGTATCAAAAGCAGCACCTAAATCCTAAAAAAGCTTTCACCAAGATTTGAAGAACTGAAACCCAACCCCAAAAAAAGAAAATAGGAACACACTGTATACAGAACTATGCAGAGGAGGTGTTTTAAACACAGTTTAAATAAGAAAAAGAAAACCTGCACGTTTAAACCCTGGTAAAAAAAACATGTCATCGCATGTTGGTTCAATTCCAAATAACCACAAAGTGAATATGTAGTAGCCACAAGCCACAAACTCAGTGCCGGGATCTTACATCCGCTCTACGTCCATGTTAAAATGTCAACAATGGCCGCACTATTGTTATTGTAGGCCGTGGAGGCTATCGAGGATACGGCGAACATCCTCTGAGTGTTTATAGTTGCTGGAGTGAGGAGATATAAATGAGTGGACCTGGGTGACTCTGTGACTCACTCGGGGAAGATGAGCATTTATGAATAGCAGCTCAAGCCGTGTTTCTCCCACATGGCTCAATGGAGTTCATCAGCCACCCTGAGCTCCAGGAAACAGATGTGGCCCGATAAGCGAAGAGGATGTCATATTGTGCGTGACAGTTATGTGTAAGTGTGTTTTCCTATTGTACATACGGTGTGTGTTGTCACACATCCAGCTGCTTCCCTGTTCCATTTGACCTCTGGGACAATTGGCTGGGTGCGCCGCGAGCAGCAGGCCGCTCTCAGGGAGACCAGAGGCCACAGTGACCGCCATCTCTGCCCCCTTCACGACAGAATAACAGAGAGGTAAATCACAGTTGTTTATTCCATCGTCTCAGGCAATCTCCCAGGAGTCTTGCTCACCGTTAACCTAAACTGTGCCATGCTGTACCAAGGAAGGCGCCCTCCAACAGCCTCTGAAGTACGGAGTGTGGACAGGAGGGAGTGAGCCTGCTGCAATCTGGCACTCTGTTGTGAGCAGAAATGGAGAAGTGAAGTAAATCACAGCTGTTTATCTGCATCTGTCAGACACTGTTTGTATGGGTCGTTGGATAGAGATATGCCTTTGTGTGTGTGTGTGTGTGTGTGTGTGTGCGTGCGTGCGTGTGCGCGTGCGTGTGCGCGTGTGTGTGCGTGGGTACCAGTGTACACACTTGCTCTACTGTGATTGTTTTGCAAGTGCAGACTTTAGAGGGTGTGAGTAACCACAGTGCTATTACACATTACTGGCACTATTAACAGAGCAGGAAACAGACAGTACAGTACAGTACAGCATGTGTTAGCCCACACCCACAGCAGCACATGTTTGATCACTTATATTGAGACATACTGTAGACACACCATGGCATTAAATAATAACAAGGGTTCATTTACTGTTGACGAGCCAAATGAATCCCTTGAGGATCAGATTTGACAGTTTTTATTCAACACACACAGATAAATCACACTCCTTGGACATAAAGTGCAAGAAGTGCAGTACATCATTTTTATTCCATGCTGGATACGTGATCTCAACCTTTATCAGGCTTATAAAAAGGTGACCTTTATATGAAATAAACACGGACTCTCCCTTACATGAAGTTAATTTCAGGCAACATGACGCAGGTGTTAGCGTGGAATATCAATGCTGCTACATTATTCTCTCTCTTTATTTTTTTTTCTTGCTTTTTACAGGCTGCAACTTTCCCTCTGAGCGAGGAAACTTTCCCCTTGGTGATATGGACCTGGTGAAAGATATTCCTGTGTAAAATTCATGAATTCATAACTTTTGAGGGTATATTTCACTACTGATCTATTGGACCGTGATAAGAATTCTAAGGTGAATGGAACTGGAGGACATCTTCAAAGCGGTCGAGGACATCACAGGAAAACCAATGAGGCGCGTTGCCCTCCTCCAACATCCTCGGAATACATTCCATGTGCCTCTCTGCAATGTGATACGCTGTCAGAGAAAATCCGACGCCATCGCGGCCCGATGCCATTAACTTGATTTACTCAGAGGTTTCAGTCAAACTCTGACAAAAAAAAAGTGGCTGCGTCAGCAAGTTTCATTAGGATTTGTTAAACCATTCAAAGACACATGACGAATAAGGACTCACACTGAAGGACACTATTTATCAAAGAACAGGAGCATGTAGTTGCGTTGCCACTGTAGATAAACACCAAAGCTACAGTGTGTACATGCTCTGTTGAACATGGGCTGTACCGCTTCTCCTCTCCCCAGCTTGATTATCAAAGCTAACAGCCTTTAGCATGTGTCAGTCGAGGCGGATAACCCCTGGTAGATACAAGAGGACAAGGAGACAATCAAAGGCAGTTGACTCTACTGGAGTTGACAGTGGTCAGCTTCTGGAGGTGATAAAGGCCTTTGAACCTGAAAGCTGCTCGAGGCCCCCCTTTGTGTCCCCCCCTAGCCCCCCTTGAGCCTGGCCGTAGAGGGGTCTGCTTTGATTTAGGACCCTAGAGAGCTGAGACAACTCTCTTCATCTCTGCTGGAGAGAGAGAAGAAAAGAGAGAAAGAGAGCAAGAGAAAGAGTGAAACATCCCAGAGCTGACTGATATTGGTCCATCAGTGGTGGCCACTCAACTGCAGGCCAGGTCATCATGTTTGACCTCAAACACTTGACTTGGAATGCAGGAAAAAACAGATAAGTGCATCTGTGAAAGCCTGCAGTGTCTAATGACAACAGCAGTACGGGTGGTACATCTTTCTCTTGAAGCATAGAGAGCGTGCATGATTCCATATTAGCTCAGGTTCTGGTTAAAGCAGAGGTTTCCTCCAAATCCCTTGGTAAGCTGTATCCTCATCATAATAACTCCTGTTCTCAAACTGGCCAAACTCATAGTTCAGGGCCGGTCATTTACACGTCATTGAATTGTATGGCTCAGACCTTGAGATACACTCTACACCACAACGGGGAAAATATGTTTCATGATTTGAAATGTATTTTCCGCGAAGACAGACTCCCCGAGAGATGTGCAGAGTAAGGTTATGGAACAAAAACCTTCCCTGCTCGAGTGTTATTGTGGTTCACGTCATGTCTGCCTGGCTAGCACACTGTCTACCTTGGCAGTCATGGACGATGAACCCTGTTCGATTTTGTGAATATAAGTTTGAACCACGTTGAATGTTGTTCTATAAAGAGTAGGATGTTTCCCTGAGAGTGGGACATTTGGATTATGCCTGTTGCCTCAGCTTCAAACGAGTTAACATATTTCAGAAAAGGGACATTTCAGCCTCCGTTTGAAGTCTACACACAAAATAAAATGCAATAGAGAGCCAGGATTTTAAGATGAGGTGGGAAAGGTGAAGGGTCACAGGGTGGCCAGGTGAGTCCTGCCTTCGGGGCAGCTATCAGTCATGAGGCTGAGGGATGAGCACGACAGCTCAGTGAGCTCAATCCACCATGCACTCAAATCCTGTCTGTCCAGCCGTTGCAAGTGTGCATGCATGCGTGGAAACACAAATACATCCTCTACATATAACAGAGCATCTATAATTGCATCTCTACTTGAGAGCAGGGGGGAAATAACTTGAGGCCTGGCCTAGGTGATATTGCTACAAAGTCAGAAGATATTTAAGCAAATGAAGTTACGTCTGGTTGAGCACGTTTGTCTTTAAATCCAGCTCTGTTTTCAGAAGCACCGGGCTCACTGTTCATTTTAAACTCCTTTGAGAGGCATAACCCCCGGAGCTTTATGTATTAAAAGAATGTGCTGAATGCTTCTCTCTTTCTTGCTGCTCAGGGATGCTAAAATGTCCTACCTGCAAAACTAAATAAAAAGCGGGCAAGAAGCTGTAAAATTGATTAATCCAGTCAATGACACTCAATATGTTGTTCCTTGTACTTGTGACCACTTGGGGCTAATGACTTGCCCTTTATTGGTGATTACCTGCGGGCCCTTTCCTTGAACATTACAGCCACATAGAATGATATCTTTATATTTACTGTCTGTCTCTTCATAGTTGACAATCAACCTCGGAGGGAGAAATGTGAGCAGATGTGTGTTGTGCTTGATGAGGCTAAGCAGAGAGAACATTAATTATTCAATACTCAAATCACAAATATAAAGATGGCAAAACCAAATTGTTTTGAAAATTTCCTGAGGAGAAAAAAATGTTGGCAAGCCTCCCAAAATGCTGTTTGAAAATGCTCTTTGAAGGTAATGAGGCATGCTCGTGGCACACAGAAGCAGGGAGTAATGCCATGGCAAAGCAGCATGTTATCAATTGGGTTTCTTTTTTGCTTACATATCACTTTAGTAAGGCACGTGTAGTACATTTCTAATGAAGCAAAGAATTGCACCCCACCCCCACTAAGAAAAAGAGGTGGGGGGAAAAGGTGGAGGAAATTGTGGAAACTTTGCGCCTTGGGTCCTAGACATCAACAGAACGATGCCTGCCACATCAAATTTAACGTGATGGTAATAACAACATCCTAACTGATCGAAATTCACATTTCCCTAACAGAGCAAAATGAGATATCACTCTTAGCTCTATTAAAAAGTACAGGCCTGTATCCACTGCAATGAACAAGGGTGTTATATTAAACTCAGAGTTACTGCCAATTTTTATGGGTAATGAGATATGTGAGAATCTCTTCTCTCGTAGTTGATAATACATGAGGTGTGGGGGGGGGATAATATTTTTACTGTATCTCCAAAACCCTTCAGAATGTAATGAATAAGAATATGAAAACGCAGTTATTAGCCAGCTTTTTGATGGTAAAAAAGATATAGAGATCATGAACATTTTATGTGAAGAACCACAGAAAAAAAAAAGATTTTCAAAGTTGAGCGATCATTTATTTATTGAATGTAAATGGAGAGGCATGGTCAATATAAATTACCATCAGAGTTGGCTAGGAGCAAAACAGTAAATCATGAAACTGAAGGATGAAGGTGCACAGAGTGAGGTTTCAGAAATCCAAGAATTATGTTTATCCACCCTTAAAACTGTTAAGTCACTGTCTTGGCCACTGTTAAGGACTCAGCCTTAGTAGATACTAAGGTGAGCTACTGGGGTGTCCCTGGTATATTCTACTCACATTGTTTAAACAACAAGTAAAGCTGTAAATGTTGTGTAAGACCTGTATAGCTTAGTCAAAGTTTGACAAAACTTTTACTAAACATATGTATATAAATGTGGCTTAGTTTAAGCTTAAATGCCTTTTCTCTGTATCGTTAATGGGGTAACGTTGCCCTCTACTACTACGTACTACTTTTGTTTCAAGAGAAGGCAAAATTCCTGTACGGTTTAAATGAATTAGGTTAGCCAACTATTTCAGTTAATGTTTTACAGTAAAAAAACAAACAAATATGCTATGTTGTTATATTTCTGTGTACAGGAGCCCATCAACCTATACCAACAATAATTTTAATTAAGCTGAAACAAGGTAATATTTTACATTGTCACTTGAACATTTTTGTGTTTTTTTATTTATTTTAACAATTAACTGATTATCAGAAATGTTGAGCATGTTTCCAATAATATAATTAATACAATTGAAACTTCTTCAGTGATTCAAAATAACCTTTTGATTCTTATAAAGAACCCCGTGGTTCATTATAAAGAACCCAAATGGTTAACCGTAAGGTTTCCAGAGTGTAGGCAAAGTGAAAATCTCTTATTACGCACAAACCACACTGAAACAATGCCCTTCAAATTATGTTCTCTCCAAAACAGATGAAGAGGAGGAAACCAAATCCAGCTAATCTGTAATGCATTAGCAAGCACACTAACAGTATGTTACAGCCCATTAGTGGTTAACAATGATAGCTGATTTTCAGATGGCACAGATAGCCATTACAGTAATTCGCTCCAGCCCGCGTCAACTCCCCGATGACAACCACTGCTTCCGGCCACGACATTAGATCAATAATGCAAAACCTCCTTAAAGTTCTGCCTTGTGGTTTTATTTAAAAGAGCTTCCTCTCAAACTAATGATGCAGGTTAATTGGCTTGTCATTGTTTGGGAGTTTACGAGTAAAGGAACAGGGGCTGTTTTAAAAAGGAACGCTCCAGGGATGTACCATGTCCCCTCCGTGTATTGCCTCTGTAGTCTTATTGATGGGTTTTCCGTGTCTTGGCTGACCACCAAATTGCTGTGCATTTTGCTTTTCACAGGGTCAATACGGTTAAGAGGAAACAGTTTGCCAAGGAAACAAACAAGAAAAGCAGCTCAAATCAAGGATTTGCAAAAAGCAACGGTCATCAGTCTAGTTTTGAATATGCTTTTATAATTGAACGCTGCCATGTACACAGACACACAGAAACAGTCCATCGCTTGAAGCTGCTGATACCACAAAAACACACACACACACACACACACACACACACACACACACACACAGATATATATTCAGCTGGTCAACCATATGGTCCATTATGTACAATCTGTCCATACTGTTGTCCCGTCTGGTCCCCCCCCTCACGGATCACCCCAGGGGTCAGGCCACCTCCATCGATTGCCACCGCTTATTAATCAGACTCTGGGTGGACACTACAGCCCTGCCATTTGTTAGAGGAGGCTCTCCAACAGGATGCCATTAGAGCGTCACTGTCGCACATTATCCTGAATAAGTAATGAGGAGGCCGGTAAAGCCGCAACTTCCTCCCACATTAGGATAAACGACTTTCAGGCAGAGAGGAACATGGCACATTTATGCATGCAGGGAGAACAAGTGAGGGAGAGTGAGATAGACAGAGATAGACAGAGAAAGAAAGAGGGTTGAGCATTAAGGATCGGGGACAAACTAAAGTCTCCATAGAGAGAAGGACATTCAAGATCAATCGCTGAGAGAAGATGCAGACTAAGTGATTTGTTACGGTGAGAGAGGCAGAATTTGGACTGATTGTTCCAGTACAGACAGACCTTGAATTTAGTAGAAACACAGCAATTTCGGTAATTCTGCTTCTGAGACCCAGGTTGCGTTCTTTTTTTTTTTTTTTTTTTAAAGAAAAACATTTCCAAAGTATATTCTGCACATATATATATATATATATATATATATATCCTCCAGTTTGTGTCAAGTCTTCCAGTGTTCATGATATTAGGACAGAGGCAGGAGTCCTGTCACAAAAACAACTGGCACTGGCTTGTGACTGAAGACCTTTTCGGGCAGACATATATCTAGATTGGGATGAATTTGATCTGAGACACGCTAAACCTCTCTGACTAGTCCTTTACCAACCTTTACCAATTCAAGATCCTTTTACGTCAATGATTGTACCTCGAGCTACCTGTCTATCAACCCAGGGTTGGACATGTTTCCCCCACTGTCCACGCCCTAGTGTTTCCCCTGAACCCATAACCTTACATTGTGATGACGTCCCCACCTGAAAAATCTATACCAGTGAGCTTTAAAGGTGCTGGTAGTCTGATTGTGTTACCTTTGACGAGAGCCATGCTGTGTCTCTCTGTTTCCATTCAGCTATGCTGACTGCCTGCTGGTGGTGGCTCTATATTTAACGTAGTGATATTAATCTTCTCATCTAACTCAACAAGAAAGCCAATAAATGAATTACAAATGTGTTTGTTAATACTGCATGGAACACTGAAGCACATACTTAACTGCAGTGAGTTGGGCCTTAAGGCAACACCTGCATTATTATCTAATCTTTGGGGCCCATCTTGTAGAGAGACCCCAAGCTAAAATCACATAAAGTCTAATCAAGTTAACACAAACTAATTACATGAACAGTACACAGAAAGTGGAATAAATGGGAGGTTAATTGGGGCCTTCAACTCATTTGACCCGGGACCCCCTAGGTTAATGTGGCCCTGATCAACCTCATTTTAATTATAAATGACATAAATCTGGTCTGGTTCACCCATTCTATAGATTTATTGTTGTTTTTTTATATTTATTTTGCATATCCTTTAAAGTCAGTAGCACCAGGCTATAAAGTTTCCAAAGTGCGATTTAATGCCTCGTCTTTTGTTTTGCTACGTATTTCACTGCATCATTTACTTCTGTGATGGACTGCTGATTAGTTCGGCACAGACTCTGCAAAGTGCTAGGAGATAGGCTCTTGATGAAGGTCTATATAAATAAACCAGACTCAATTTGAATTGCTGTAAACACTAGAGAAACATGGCGTGCCAGCAACAACAATTTTCCATACATACTAATATCAATTTGCCCTTGGAATATTATTTTGTGTCAAAAATATATTCTGAAACTGAAGCGGAAGTCGTCAGTATATCTGAATGTCTATGTCATGAAGAAAAATTACAAAGTTTATTTGAAGTACTTTGCGATTAAAATTATTCTGATTGACGCCAAGAATTTTCTAGCCGCGTCCCTCAGACAAACTAGAGGCCAGGGTGATTAATTAAAAACAGCACTGAGTGAGCGTTTCTGTGTAGAAATGCGATACATCCATCCAAACAGACTTAATTACAAAGCTAGAGTGCAACAGCAGAGATTGTCCAAAACACTTTTGATTTGTCCAATTTACAAAAATGATGTTCTGGTATTGGCATCACCACTTCTTGGACCAATCTTCCCAGTGCAAAGGAAGCAATGAATCGAAACTTGATGAAATCCTAAAAATACCATGGAGACAGTGCTCTGTCCAGAGACAGCTGGAGTCTTTGATGTTAGCTCTTCCTCCTCTTTCTCGTCTCTTTGATAGCAAGAATTGTTTGAATGCCATACAAATCTGCCAGTACGAGTAGTTGCTCTATATTTACTTGTGATCAAAAGTACAACCATATCAAAAAATAGCAAAGGATAGCTGCATCATTTGCAGCTTTCACTACCCTACTGGAATGCAAACTGGCTGTGGCTTAAGTGCTCGTGCTTGTTAGCAGATATTTAGAGATGATAGTGTCTGCTGCTTGGAAGACAAGCTGGTCCCCTGCCGGGCCAGGCTCAGTATATGATCATCAATAGACAGGGTCAAACCATAGCACCATTGAAGATAGCGAAAGGGGAGATTTGCAATGTGATAATATCACTGTGGCATTTACAGGGAAGGTTTGTCTGCGGGGTGAGGGAAGGTGTAGTTAACTAACTCATTGTGGAAGCAATCGAGCAGACTTTTAGGAGATTTTTTTTTTTTTAAAGCCCCTTGGCTTCCGCGGACATTAAAGGGAAGCTTCTTGTGAAATCTTCCCTGATGTTTCCCATCCTGCTTCTTTTTCATTAAGGACGCCGTAATGCTGAGATGATGCCCTTTGAACGAAGAAGGAGAGACTTGTCATGTTCTGCTGGAGGAGTTGTTTACAAGAACATAGCTTGCTTTTAAGGAAATTGGGGGCATGTGTCTGGGTCTCGACGATGTTCAGCACTATGACCAGATCATTAGTGTGAATGGGATTTGACTCTCAGTTGAACTCCAGTTAATTTAACAGAACCCAAGTAAGACATTTTCGGAAAATGGAAAGTCTAATGAATTTCTGCTGAGTCAAAATGTGTCTGTGGGTAAAGGAATGAATCATCACAAACTGGATTCGATGGATTTTTGTGGTCAGCTCTTAAAAAATGAAAAAAAAAGGACTCATTGTTTTTTATCCACTTGAGAAGCAGCAAATACTCTCAGGGGTGACGGATACAGAAACATGCCTGACATACGGAGCAAAAGGACATTTAAGCTATTTATTCAGGCCTGCTATTTTAATCAGTGCAGAGATTGGAGGGCACATCTAACTGTTCATCCCACTAACACAACACATGAAAGATGCTTATTAGAGTTACTCAGCTAGACATAATGCACAAACAAGGGTATTGGAGATGTTTATAATGGTGCTTCAGTGGCAGGGTCAGCGTCCGCCTCAAATCATTCAAAGGAGTTTGAATCGAGGGAGTGCTTTACAAAGGGCGCACACCATCATTTATCTTATCATTTGATGGTTTGTAAGGTTGCTTTGTAAACAAATTGGAATGCAAATTGCATTTGTTTGCTTTTTTTTCCCTCAAAGCTTTTCAGGCTGATTTAAAGCACTTGCGTATCCTGCAATCGCTCACACACACACACACACACACACAAATGCATGCCTACACACACGCACGCATGGAGGATAATGTTTTCTGGCATGAGAGAGCTGGACAAACCTCAGATGAATGTTCTCCCTCCCCCGCCAGGTCTGATTTTCTCCCGGTTGTCGCGCGGCATGTGTGCACAAATCAATCAGGGCCCTTGTTCTAATCAGTCCCACTTATTTCACCCTGCAAATAAATGACACCATTCAGGAGGAAAGATCAATAGGAGATAAGGTGAAAGTCTCCCCGCTTCTTGCCCACAGGGCACAGAGTTGGGATGGGGGGGTTAAGAACTCAGATGGGGGGGTAGACTAAACTAAACAGGTTTATTCTCATGTCTTCTACCTTAAGCGATTTCACTCTCAAATGTCACTCAATAACCACAGCTGAGCAAGGACTCAGATAGGGTAACGATGAATAAATAGATTTTAAGTGTGTGAGTGAGTTCATATATGAGTGTATGTATTTGTATGAGGTAGGCACGTAAAGACATACTTGGTGGCTTCCATGGGCTGTGAAATGGGGATGTGACAAATAATTGTCGCTGCAATATATTGAGAAATAGTCTCACTTAGACGAGGCATGAGAGTATTATTTTCCTACTCCAGCCACCTGTTCTACCGTGTGGCATTTCAGCCAGAACCACAACCAAGCACGAGGCACATTGGTTCAAACACACTCCTGTGATTGTCAGCTGACACGAGCGATTTCAAGGATAAGGCAGGCGATGTTCCATGTTTTTCTCATTATCAAGAAATCCCATTTAAAAGACAAAACCAACACTGTGTCAGTACTTTCCCTACCCTGCCTGTGGCACTCAGCCCCAAGCCCAGGTGTTACTACTGAGGATGTAAAGTATAAAAAACAGACCACA
>CALSBV010011267.1:82413-129677 GCA_943590825.1 Bovichtus diacanthus | reverse complement strand
TGCTGCAATTGTATGTGGAATCAACTCAAGATTAACTACAGTGGCCATGTTCATCATGTCATGATAAAGGATCATGTAGAATATCACTAAGGGAACTCCACTCGTCATGAACACATGACACACATTTTTCTACAGTACAATACAAACTAGGAGTATCGAGAATTAAAGATGTGCGCATTTACCAGATAGAGATGCTAAATGATGGAAGCATTCAATGTTTTGTCAATGTGGTCTGGGGTATTGATGTGTGTACAAAATCACAGAATGAATGTAAAGTGTCAATATGTTTTCAACACTCTGGGGTCAGAAGTGCATTTTTAAAAGCTTCGTGTCCTACTTTTTTATTTAAGAAATTACAAACTTACTTCAATTGTCTGAACTTACTTATCTTCTTTTGTCTGTATACAGTATGTGGTTATACTGTTGTTTAGTTCTGCTCAGCTCTTGCTTATGTTTGTGCACATGGAAAAAAAAAGAACAAATCATAAGCTATACTTTGAACATAAGCACATTAGTAAGTACGGCACAGTTTGAAAACAGTCTGTGTAAACTCCAGTATCACACTTGAATACGCAAGATGCTCTATCGCCTTTGCACGATGTTTCACATTATAATAAAGAAAGCTTTTATAAGTAAATATGAGCCAAGGTGACTTGCTACAATGGTCATCCTGTGTGTCCCTGTTAATGTCCCCATCTGGTCATCCTTTAGTTTTTTTTAGATGACCAGCCTGCCTGCTGGGAGCTCCAACCACCTGCTGGGTGCAACTCGCCCCAAAACAACTCACCAGCCGTCCATCCTGCTGAAACATGCTGTGAGTCAGACAGAGTCCGGACCTGGTCCAAGAGCCAGGCCTGCCAGGGCTGGTGGTAAGCCATAAAAGGGCAGGGATAAAACTCAGAGCAGGTCTCTCCCCATGATTCATGAATGACTAATCTTTAATGTAAGCCTCCTCAAATACAATTTATTATATTATTCACTCGCTCAGTATGCAGCAGCTGGATTTCACAGCACCACACCCTTGATAAACTCCGTAGGGGAGGAAGAGGGCTGTGCAGTGCTCGTGTGGTTTGTTATGGTTCGAAATGTTAGCTCCGAACCTATTTTTCCTCCACCACTTTCTCTCTGAGTAGACAACAAAGCGAAGACATGGCAGAGAGAGCAAACTGTATTTCCAAGATGTGTCCTTGTGTTTCCCATTAGGACGGTGAAATATGTACTGAAAGACTACACAATTGAGCAAGGTATACTCGTAGAGTGGTTCATATGGTACCTTTTTCGTGCGTTTTCCTGCGAATGTCGAGGAAACAAAACTTCTTGGTTAGGTTATGGAAAGATCGTGGTAAGGGTTGAAATAAATACAGTGGTGGCATTACCTAAGTACGGAAGTTAGGTAACATAAAAGTCGACGTTGACTTCTGGTTTCAGACAGAAACCCAGTGGTCTCCTGGGTGAGAGTCCCATGTTTGTGGACCCACCAATCCACCCCAACTTCCTCGCTATGTGGACTTTATACTACGTCATCTGTCCTGGCTCACAATTTACAAGGGTCACATAAGTAATGATAACGTAGGTTGTATACGAATTCTAGTGTATTCCTTTTCACTACGAACAGCGTATGAGAACACAAGAAGAACTTTCTGCAAAAGTGTTTTTATTTCTTCTTATAGTTGTATCTTATAGTGGAGGGAGGGAGCAACAGTGGTCCATACGGTAAGCGCGTCATTTCCGGTTAATCCTTCGTGTCTGTGTTGTTGGTAGCGTACTTGAGTTGCTCTTGCTTAACTCAGTTACTGTTGTTATATTCTTGATCACAGCGTCTAACTACCTGCCCTATATCTTAAACCTACACTAGTGCTTCTTTAGCACGCACAACTCTCTCCTTCACTTTCTTTTCTTAGCGACTCTTTCGCTAAATCCACAGTTGTCTACACTACTTCCGGCTCTGCTAGCGTTACCTTGGCAGCTAGCGATGCCGTCTCGCTCTTCCTTCTCACGTCTTTCCTGCTCGGTGTGTTTCATGTTTAGCTATTCCTCTGCCTCCTTTAGAGATAATGGTACATGTATTAAATGTAGTTTATATTCAGGGTTGGAGGCGAGTTTTAGAGGGTTAGAAGCGCGGCTCCGCACCATGGAAGGTAAACTAGCTACTGTAGCTGTAAACAAGCCCCCTGTAGCCGGTGCGGACCGACCAGAGCTAGCTCCTGTTAGCTGTCCCCCGGCGGGGCCCGAGCAGCCGGGAGACTGGGTGACTGTCCGTGGGAAGTGTAAGCAGAAGCCCACGGTTCACCACCAACCGCTTACTGTTTCTAACAGGTTCTCCCCACTCAGTGACACACCCGCTGAGAAGCCAACTCTGGTTATTGGTAGCTCAATTATGAGGTACGTGAGGTTTTCGACACCAGCGACAATAGTCACGTGTATCCCGGGGGCCAGAGCGGGCGACATAGAAGCACATTTAAAACTGCTGGCTAAGGCTAAACGTAAATACAGTAAGATTGTTATCCACGTCGGCGGTAATGACACCCGATTGCGTCAATCGGAGTGCACTAAAATTAACGTCGAGTCGGTGTGTCGTTTTGCGAAGACAATGTCGGACTCCGTAGTTTTCTCTGGTCCTCTGCCAAATCTAACGAGTGACGACATGTTTAGCCGCATGTCATCATTCCGTCGCTGGCTGTCACGGTGGTGTCCAGATAATGACGTGGGCTTCGTAGACAATTGGCGGACTTTCTGGGGAACTCCTGGTCTGATTAGGAGTGACGGCATTCATCCTACTTTGGAAGGAGCGGATCTCATATCTAGTAATCTTAGTGCATTTATTAGTGGACCTAATCCATGACAACCCGGAGTTGAGGCCAGGAGTCAGAGTTGCAGTCTTACACACTTCTCTGTGCTTCCATCCGGGCAGTCACCCACTCAAATCCCCATAGTGACTGTGTCTGCCCGACAACCACTAAAATCAATAAAATCAATAGCAAACAGAAGAGGAGTTGTACATAAAAACCTAATAAAAATTAACACCACCACTGCAAAAGTCCAACTAAATAGGAAAATTAAATGTGGACTCTTAAACATCAGGTCTTTGTCATCTAAAGCTGGATTAGTAAATGATTTAATATCAGATAATCAGATTGATTTATTTTGTCTCACTGAAACCTGGCTGAGACATGAAGAATATGTCAGTCTAAATGAATCCACTCCACCTAGTCATATAAATACTCACGTGCCTCGAGGTACAGGCCGAGGTGGTGGAGTTGCAGCCATATTCGACTCAAGCCTATTAATCAATCCTAAACCTAAACTAAACTATAGCTCTTTTGAAAGCCTTGTTCTTACACTTTCAAACCCAACATGGAAAACAATAAAGCCAATCTTATTTGTTGTAGTGTACCGCCCTCCTGGTCCATATTCTGATTTTCTATCCGAATTCTCAGAATTTTTATCAAGTTTAGTCCTTAAAACAGATAAAGTAATTATTGTAGGTGACTTTAATATTCATGTGGACGTTGATAATAACAGCCTTAATATTGCGTTTATCTCATTATTAGATTCAATCGGATTCAGTCAGAATGTACATGAACCAACTCATTGTTTAAACCACACTCTGGACCTTGTTCTGGCATATGGTGTTGAAATTGAACATTTATTAATTTGTCCACAAAATCCTCTCTTATCAGACCATTTTTTAATAACTTTTGAAGTCCTGCTACTGGACTGCAAGCCACTAAGCAAAATATCGTACGCTCGATGTTTATCTGATAGTGCTGTAGCTAAATTTAAGGAAGTGATTCCAGCGATACTTGGTTCATTACCATGTCTCACTATCAATATAACAGAGGACTCCTGTGATAACTTTAGTCCCTCCCAAATTAATAATTTTGTTGATAGTGCTGCAGCCTCACTGCGAATGACACTCAACTATATCGCTCCTCTAAAAAAGAAGATAATTAAACAGAGAAAGCAAGCTCCGTGGCTTAACCCCCAAACCCGCAAACTAAAACTAAAGTCAAGAAAACTTGAGAGGAAATGGCGATCTACCAAATTGGAAGAATCTCGTTTAGTCTGGCTAGATAATCTTAAAACATATAAGAAGGCTCTCCGTAAAGCCAGAGCAGCTTATTACTCTTCATTAATAGAAGAAAATAAGAACAACCCCAGGTTTCTTTTCAGCACTGTAGCCAGGCTGACAGAGAGCCACAGCTCTACTGAGCCTTCTATTCCTATATCGCTCAGCAGCGACGACTTCATGAGCTTCTTTAACGATAAAATTCTAAATATTAGAGACCAAATTAATCAAATAAATCTCCTCTCCTCAATTGGTAATGATTTAGCTTCTAAAACAGGAACCTTAAAAACAACTGTAACACCTGAAATATATCTAGACTGCTTTTCTCCGATCGATCTTAACCAACTAAATTCAACAATTTCGTCATCTAAAGCATCAACCTGTATCTTAGACCCGATTCCAACTAAGTTGCTTAAAGAAGTTTTACCCTTAATTAACTCCTCGTTATTAAATATGATCAACCTGTCTCTATCATCTGGCTATGTACCAGAATCATTTAAAGTAGCTGTAATAAAACCTCTTCTTAAAAAGCCCAGTCTTGATCCAGAGGTATTAGCCAACTATAGACCGATATCTAACCTTCCTTTTCTCTCTAAAATTCTTGAGAAAGCAGTCGCAAAACAGTTATGTGATTTTCTACATAACAATACTTTATTTGAGGTTTTTCAATCTGGATTTAGAGTTCATCATAGCACAGAGACGGCACTGGTGAAAGTTACCAATGACCTCCTACTGGCATCAGACAAAGGACTTGTCTCTGTTCTTGTCTTGTTAGACCTCAGTGCTGCTTTTGACACTGTTGACCATGACATTCTGCTGCAGAGACTGGAACATTTCATTGGCATAGCAGGAACTGCACTGAGCTGGTTTAAATCCTATTTATCTGAGCGATCTCAATTTGTACGTGTTAACGATAAATCCTCCATGCAAACCAAAGTCAGTCATGGAGTCCCGCAAGGTTCTGTACTTGGACCTATTCTATTTACCTTATATATGCTTCCTTTAGGCAATATTATAAGGAACCACTCCATAAACTTTCATTGTTATGCGGATGATACCCAATTATATCTATCAATCAAGCCAGATGAAACCAATCAATTATCTAAACTTCAAGCATGTCTTAAAGACATAAAAAATTGGATGTCCTGCAACTTTTTGATGTTGAACACCGACAAAACAGAAGTTATTGTACTTGGCCCCAAACGCCTCCGAAACGTATTGTCTAATGACATAGTAACTCTGGATTGCATTAACTTGGCCTCCAGCACCACTGTAAGGAATCTCGGCGTTATCTTTGATCAGGATATGTCTTTTAACTCTCACATAAAACAAATTTCAAGATCTGCCTTTTTTCATCTGCGTAACATTGCAAAAATAAGGCACATCCTGTCTCAAAAAGATGCAGAAAAACTAGTCCATGCATTTGTTACTTCAAGGCTGGATTACTGCAACTCCTTATTATCTGGTTGTCCCAAAAAATCCCTTAAAACTCTTCAGTTGATTCAAAATGCTGCGGCACGAGTATTGACAAGAACTAGGAAACAAGATCATATTACTCCTGTATTAGCTGCTTTGCACTGGCTCCCGGTAAAATACAGAATAGAATTCAAAATCCTCTCCTGACCTACAAAGCGATTAATGGTCAGGCTCCAGTTTATCTTAAAGATCTCATAGTACTTTATAAACCAACTAGAGCATTGCGCTCCCAAAGTGCAGGGTTACTTGTGGTTCCTAGGGTTTCTAAAAGTACAATGGGAGCCAGAGCCTTCAGCTATCAAGCTCCTCTACTGTGGAACCAGCTCCCAGTGTGTGTTCGGGAGGCAGACACCCTCTCCAAATTTAAGAGCAGGTTAAAGACTTTCCTCTTTGATAAAGCTTATAGTTAGGGCTGGCTCAGGTTTGCCCTGGACTAGCCCCTAGTTACGCTGCTATAGGCTTAGACTGTCGGGGGACTCACTCCTCTCCTCTTCCCTATCTTTCTCGTTCTCCTCTCCCTCTCTATTTGATATGCATTCATGTCCCTTAAATGCATGTTACTAACTCACCATCCGGGGCATCATCCCCGGAGTTTCTGTGTCCCTTATCTGGCAGGTTGCCACTATTAAAGATTACTTTTGGACCGCGAATCGTGGCTGCACCTGTTGCCCTGGTCCTGCCTGACACCAGGAAGCCTTGACATCCCTCTGGATCCATCTTTTTTTTATATATACCATCGTATCATGTTTTCTGTCGCATAGATTGTCCATGTTGTATTTTTAACTATGCTGTTTGTTCTGTACACACGTCACCTATTGCACGTCTGTCCGTCCTGGGAGAGGGATCCCTCCTCAGTTGCTCTCCCTGAGGTTTCTTCCATATTTCCCCCACTAATTGTGGGGTATCTTTTAGGGAGTTTTTCCTTGTGCGATGTGAGGGTCTAAGGACAGAGGGTGTCGTACTTTGTACAGGCTGTAAAGCCCACTGAGACAAATGTATAATTTGTGATATTGGGCTATATAAATAAACTTGATTTGATTTGATTTAGTTGAACGGGATTGTTGTCAAATTCATGTCATCATTTCATCATCATATCTTTACAATACATTTTAATAGGGTGGTCTGTAAAGATCCACTGTAAAACAACACTGCATGGATTTGTCATCAATAAAGTGGAATCATTAATTACACATCTCTTTTTGTCTAAAAGAGCAATGTGCAAAACTCAATAAATAAAACATTCCACATATTCCATGACATATTTGTTAAAGATGAATGAATCTAATAAAAAGAAAAAACCTAATGGTAAAATACCCAAACAACCATGTCGTGTAATATGCATTGCAGTCTTTGTAAAATTACATCAGCTGCTCATCTGTGTTTTAATACAACAACATAGTTGCGGTATTCTACAAACCCTTTCTGACATGTATTCAAATACCATAAAACTGAGTAGGCTTTGTTGACTTATTATTACTTCTTTCACCCTGCGTTTATCTTATTAGTAATTAGTCATTACTTTTATTAGAAAAACAAAAATAATTTGCGAAAAACCTTGATGATCATAATTTCAACAATTACACAATAGATACAAATTATTACAGATAACTTTTAATTACCCAGTTTTAATCCTAAACCCCCTTTTGGTGTACTTTTCTGTCCGGGTTATGTTCTTTGCCTCATTACGAGGATGGCTTTAAATAATTGATTCAGTAGATGCTTTGCTCTCCAATAAATAGCACTGTGGAGAAAAAAAACTGAAGGTGTAGGTTTTACAGTGATGAATTAGAACCAATTACATAGAGAATATATAATATACGTCATCAAGCAATTATTTATAATTCAGCAAGATATTTTTAAAACAACTCAAGCATATAGTAGAGTCCGTGTTCCTTGTGTGCTCTTCCTCGAACACATGGCTGAGTGTGGGTAACCATAAGCTCCTTACATGCAGTAAATAAGTAAGTGCAGTAAATGGTCAAAGTTCCTGTCTATGAACAGTAACGATGGCTACATAACACAACAGTCACTCACACTGGAAATGATTAACTTCTATATATGGGAAGCGACATTCAACACACAGGCTTTAAATTAACAAAGAGATCTTTCTGCACAGCTTGAGTATATCTACAACATCAACAGCTAATATCTGATTACAAATGTATAAAAAAAAATGTTTTTAAAAAGTGGAAAGAAAAGGAGGGGGAAAGCCAATCTGTTGAATATGTGGCCGCCTAATGCCAAATGCAAAGTAATACATGTTAACAGAGAAAATAGAAAATAAATTAATTCCACTGAGTAATTTTTTATTCAGTTTTAACTCGGGGAGTTTCTTTGATCTGGGTAAATTTGATCATGTAGCTGTTTAATCATAAAATAAGCCCTCATTTTCTTACACGGCCTTTGGTGCTATACTTAATCTATCAAAAGAGGATTGGAAGCTATTGTTCTGAGCTGTAGCCACATAAATACTGATGTAGTTACTCCTCTTGCATTGAACTTAATGTTTTCCAGATAAAATAACAGTTCATGAACTCAAAGTGTAATGGATATCAGTGCTGAAATTCCTCTCCATGCTCTTACCCAGGAGGATACTTTGTCACTTCGGTTTAGAGTTCTTCCCATGAAACTAGGCTGCAAAGGTCGAGCCCCATCTTTCTGACATCATTATTTCCTCGCATGTCCGGAGCAGAAGGGGTTACATGTGGTAACGCTGGCTTCGGAGGGCTGGAGGGGGGGAGGTTCTCTGCTCGGGGTGGGACCACAGAGGATGCCCGACTTCTTTTCCCATGTTCTCCCCAGCCAATGAAAACACTGGAAAATGGCACGTTCCCATCAGCTAAACCCAGTGACACTGTGACCCCAGGAAAAGCGTGAGTAAATACCAAAGGCAAGACCGGGAGGGGGAGGAGATGGTGGTTGTGATGGGGACGGGGACGGGGGGGGTGCAAAAGGGCTCTGAAATCTCTCAAACCTGCCCCATTGTGGATGTGGAAGCAGCACCTATTACCAGCCACCTGTGCTTCATTTAGGTCAAATCATTCATTAGGCTTTAAAAGCTAATTTATTTTCATTTTCCAATCCCCTCTGTTTTGCTTTTTTTGGGGGCTATTTACCTGTCAGATGCAATTTAATCCTGAATAGGGTGGCCCTGGTTCAAGACCTGCAGGTGATACACACTTTTTTGATTGTTTTTTGTTTTGTTTTCGCTACTTACCCCAAATGTCCCTTATCTTGCTTGTTTTGTCTATGGATTGAGCTGTATTTTTATTCACCCGTCTGTTGCAGTAAGCATTTCAAACAAAAAAAAAACGTTCAGGTCACAGTAAGGTGACGTACCGGTATCGTGTCTGTGTAACCCAGATTGTGATAGCGTCATTTGTGGGTGACAACAAGACACAATAGTGTCGTGTGAGTATGTTTATTTTTATTTATTTCAGGCATTTGTTTTTTTTTCCGAGCCAGTACGCACTGTAGCAAATGGCCAAATAAGATGTTATAGCATTCATGATTGCGGGTCTGAAAAGACCAAATTGACATCCAGATGTTTCCAATTACGCAGCACCAGCCTTCCGTTTGTTTGTGTTACTACAGTAATGTTGTAATCCTCCAGGTCTAAAAGCACATAGAAACTGATGACTGTTTGAAGCCTGTAAATCTAAATTGGATGGATGTAATCTCATTTATATGCTGCAGTAAGTGTTTCCGTAGGTGTCAGTAATATAGGATAATGCCAATTTATAGTTTATGCCAAGGCCATTGCTCAACATTTAACAAGGTTGGAAAGCTTATTATGCTAACTAAATAATTTTAGCTGTGTTTACATTCAGCCGCATTGTAGGCGTGGGTTGAAAAGGATGTGGATTTGAGATTTGTTTGCATGCCATTATTTAACTTTGAACACAGAATAAAATTACAACGAGTGTGTTGCTTGTTTGCTTTCCAAGGGAACACGCCGACAATTCAGACTGCACTCCAAAATACTTTCCATTCCTCAAGCCCATCCTCCATTATTCATAAAAACTGTAAATATTTCTATTAAAGCCAAGAAATGTTGGCCTTGTAAACAGTCCAAGTACCTCAGAGTTGTACAAAATAATATTCAGCATCCTCATAAGAACTCTCCACCAAATGCTTCCCAGGTCAGCAGGATTTGAAGGTTATTTGAGATACGGAAAACATCCCACATCAAATGGTACCAACATTTAACTTAACTTTCAATTTTAAAGTGAATTTCACTTTTTGTGGAAGGTAAAACAAACTAAAATGATACTACAACTATTGTGCATATTTTTCAATTTTTCAAGAGAAGAGAAAAATATTTGTGGAAACGATGTCTAAGCTTCAGGTTGGTGGCTGTAACCTACGGACATTAATATACAATGCATTGTTTTCCAAACAATCCCACGTAGCGTAAGGTACTAATAAGTGACTTAAACTGCCATTCGGGAGGACCAATTGCGCTTTTAACTTTGCATTCCTTTTGGAAAGTGGAAGCTAGCAAGCTAGGCTAACTAACTACCATTAGCTAGTGAGTCATTAGCATCTTCTGCACACTCAATGTTGTGTTCGTCCCACATTATTGAAAGGGGAGGCGGCGTGGCAAATGACTATGCTCATAGCGACAGAAACCTGTAACCTCAGCACTCTTTGACCTACAGAGTCACAAAGTAATGCAGGGAGTGCTCAAATGAAACATTGGACCAAGCCAAGAAATTAAGTGATATAACAAACCGTTTTTTCTACATCTTCCCACACATACTGCACCAATCAAATAACCAATACCGGCACTGGCAGGCTTAACGAAAAATGTAAACCCCCGAAGAAAACAGTAATGTAGGAGGCACTTTGATGGCATAAAAATAAAGTACAATCAAATCAAACTCAAGTTTATACAAATTTATTTGCACCATTTTTTATTTCAGTTTGAACTGGAATGAAACGTTGAAATGTTTCTAAAACATCTCTGTCTGCGTTGCTCTCCCATAGGTTACGATGACCTGAAATTCCCCGCGAAGGCAGGTCACAGTAAACATGTGCTGTGGACTCATGAAAGGCGTATCCTCCCAGAGAACAGGGGCTTCCTGTGGAGCTGCAAACAGGACGGAGTGTTCTCCGGGTAAAGAAAAATAAATGTGCTTGCCAATGAGTCAGACCTCTTTGAAAACCATAGGGGGATATCCCTGCTCAAACTCCTACACATGATCACACCCAGAATGAATGAGGAGTGGTGTGTGTGCATGTGTGTGTACACACCCAGGCATATGTGACTATCTGCATGTCTTCACTGTCTCACACATTCTTCAGGACTTTTCCCGAGTTCAGCATGGTTCGGTTCAAAATTGTCAACATTCAGACATTCTCTGTCCTCCTTGAGCTGTTTACCTGAATACATTTAAAAGCTTTCTCCTAATGCAGGGAACAATTAAGTTATCAAATGGAAACAACCATTATGTAAAAGGCGGGTTATATTGCCGACAATTTGAACACTGTCTGCTTCCTGGAAGTGCAGACGAAATGTCAGGGGCACAATATTTCAAGGCTATTAACTTGAGTGCTTTTTTATTCAGTCTCATTACTTTTTAAACAGGATAGGAAGTCACGGAAATGTAATATTAATTTTTACATGGCTTTCATTTTCATTCCTATGGAGCTGTTTAAAATTAAGGGATTTTTTTTTTCTTTTAATGCGGGGGAGCAGGGGGGGGGCAGCTTACATGTTTTATTCTATACGTCGCAGGTCAAAGTCACAAATGCGCTGGCTTTCTTGAGGAAAATCAGAGGTGTTGGGTGTTTGTTGACAGTGAAGTCATTGTGTATTCTCCGGTAAATGATGAGACGATGGACACGATGTTGGAGTGGATCTGACAACACGGAGGGAGAGGCAGAGAGTGTGTGTGAATCAAACCAGGCAGCTTTCTTTGAGAAAGACACATGCAGCACCTTGGGATGACAATCCTGCAATCATGCATTAAAACACACCTTTCTACAGTAGGTTCACACATGTACACATCTAAACATAGAAAACATACTGCATACTTCGACATATATGCATACAGGAAGTATTAGCTGAAGGAGAAGGAAAAGTGGACTGGCAAAAAAGTGAGAGGGAGAGATATTTCATTAAATCTTTATTTTGCAATTTAAAAAAACTAGATAAGGCCAATTTTGATCTACGAGAGCTCCCTAATTTAAGCCCTAATGAGAATTTTTCAAATGTGGGGAGCCTTATCATGAAAAATGGCTGGAGACCATTAATAGTTTATAGGTTGAGTTAATGATAGAGATGACTCCTAATTGAGCTCTACAGAGCTTTACTATCCGGTGGTCCTTTTCACCGGCGCCAGGAATCTCTCTCATTATTTCAGATTTTGTAAAAAAAAAAAAAAAAAAAAAAAAAAAAAAAAGGCATGTATAAATCCTCTTTTTTTTAGGGGAAAGATTAATTCATATTCCCAAAAAAGTTCCAGCTCGACTTTCACAAATCATTAAGTCTCAGAATCAGACGAAAGTGTGAAGAAATAGATATGTATTTTGTTCAAATCAACTTCTAATTCTACTGTAACATAAGAAGACAGAAAAACACTCAGTCATCTCTGTTATGATACAGTTGCCATGGAGATTCAGTTTCCACATAACAACTTAAGCATGTCTTTTCTTCTGCCTTTGGACTTTTGTTATTCAGCAACTGACCGATCTTTCGTCTACTCCGGCCATGCTTTCCACTGAGGCTGCATTCACACACACATATACACCGTGTGTTACGGTTGAAGCTTATAAATAGACATTACCATAGGAACACGTCATCTGCCTGTTGCTGTGTGGCTGCCAACCAGTCAGTACAGTAAATACCAGGTCACCATGGCAGCAGTCTGAGCGGCTGACAAAACAGGGGAAACAGGAAGGGATTCC
This sequence comes from Bovichtus diacanthus, assembly GCA_943590825.1. Taxonomy (NCBI): domain Eukaryota; kingdom Metazoa; phylum Chordata; class Actinopteri; order Perciformes; family Bovichtidae; genus Bovichtus; species Bovichtus diacanthus. Next base: position 117,220 of record CALSBV010011267.1, on the reverse strand, counting down.
CTTTCAGCCTAGTGACGGCCGCAGTGTCTCGTGGATTCCCATCAACCTTTCCCTGGCACGGCCTTGGGCTTCCCCCATATTGCTCAATCGCGCCAACTGGTCGGTGGTATAAAAAAAACCCAGAACATGTGGCAGCTCTAATTACCGCGCTACACAGGCCTCGGCTCAGGAAAACCGCAAAATGGGGTTCTTTGGCCGCCTGCTTTTATGGCGCCAAATAATGGCGCAATGTTCGCTGCTCTGGGTTGACAAAATGTGCTCAATTATTAACGATTTTTGATTTACAGGCAAGCAAGATTACAAATCCGACTTCTAAAGAGATGAAATATGGAGAGCTTTACAGCTCCCAAGTCAGCCTCTCGCTCTCAGGGCACATTTCCAACATGGCAGATGGTGACTGTGAGTCAGTCAGAGGAGAGGAAGAGCTGAGCTTAAACTGAAGAGGAAGCGTGTGTGTGTGTGTGTGTGTGTGTGTCTGTGTGTGTGTGTGTGTGTGTGTGTGTGTGATAGAACAGTATATAAATGAAATTCAAACACCCTTCCAAACACGCTCTCACATTCGGCGCTGCCTGTCTTGCAGCTACTGATTCACTCAAGGCGTTTCAGAGTGATGAGGGAGAAACAAATAGCAGCTAACACATTGTTAGATGTCAAAACAGAGTTGCCCCGTTGCCCATCATTTGTTTAGGGAATTAGAAACATTCTCCCTCTCTTACTAGCTTTTCTATTTTGGGGAGAAAATGAAAACCTCAGCGGACCCTGTTGAGATGAGGGAGGAGATAGAGGCATAAATAGCCTTCCTGTTTGAACTTCAAATAAACACAGCACACAATGTCACCCAAAGCTTCCTAATATGGTGGATGGATCCGGTTCTACAAAAGTGACATTTTAACTTGGCAAGGCTGTAAATTTTATGCTCAGCAGTTGCGTTTGACTGGAGTACAAAGAATGCAAAAGGATTTGACATTTACACTCCAAACTTGATGTTCAGCGACTGCCCTAAAAAGTCTGCTGTTGCCTGAAAATGTAATATAATGCCTTCTTTCCACACAGTCTTCATTTCCATTTCCATGATTTCCTGCCTCGAAATTTTGGCAAGATACTTAAAATTCCAGAAATTAACATTGTTTTGTGTGACTTCTGTGCTCAGCAGATCCGCGAGGATGCATATCTGAGCAGGGATCCCCAGTGGGAAACACATTCACCCAAACCTCGCTCAGATCAGTTGGTGAAGCCCGCCGCAGCTCCCGCAACCGAGGGAATTCCTCTCAGAAATATTTGCTTTTTTGTTCTAGCGAAGAAATGAGGGTGAGAGAGGCGGAGGGAAGTGGGGGTTTGCTGAAATTGAATCACCATGGTAACTTCAATAACATTTTGCTCTCCCTCCCCCCCTGCCCCCTTGTGTACACACAAGAGGAAATGAGTTTCAAAGCGGAGAAGGCGCTTCAACCGTCATTTGTTTTTGACGCCTGCCAAGCAACAGAGACATCAGTGACTTGATAAGGACCTACTGACAGTTTTACACCTCTGCATCATATTACAGCACAGCAAGGCTAGACACTGCTAAAATGCTAACGGTTCACAGCTCCTTGTTGCTAGCAATGAAGAACAGTATTAAAGTATATTTACGCGTCTAACCCAATGTACATTCCACTTGCTTTCTCTCTCTCTCTCTCTCTCTCTCTCTCTCTCTCTCTCTCTCTCTGTCTCTCTCTCTGCAGTTTTGCCTAAAGAAGCATCCTGGGAATCTGGAGATGCTGTCAGTAGCCTGAGGGCCACATTTGACAGGAATGTGGCTGCAGCGGGAAGACCTGGTGTATGAGAATCTTGCAGAGGAGTCATGTACAGCTGAGGATCTGTAGATCTCACAGCTCAAATTCTAGAGAAAATCTATTTCTGAGCACTCTCCTTGCTCATAAACACAAGTGATGAGAATGAAGTTAGAAAGAAAGGAAGCTAATGGGCAAAAGCAAAACAGTGAGAAACACCACAAGAGGCAGATAACAATTTAAAACTGCACTAATCTGTGTTTTTTATATTACCATTGGATCAAATGAATATGTTTGATGTGAAAGATGTGGATGATAGTGAAAAAGCCAAAGAGAATTATCATCTAACTTTGTAGTTCCTATCAAATTTATGGAGCCTTTAGCACATTGTTAGCCTATTATTTTCCAGCCAGCAAACTCCGCAGTCATCAACCCTGTTTACTGCAGGCAGCTGTTTTCAGCAAAAAGAAAAGTTCTGGTTGAAACCCACTGCAAACTACCTGCCTGGCACCAAATGGCAGACAGACAAAGTTAGTGGGTATATAGTGAAGAAAGTCGAACACCTAGCAAGAAAAAAAATAATAGGATATATTTTGGACTAACATTATAAGGTTGCCAGAAACGCTCAAAACTAAACCAACTCCTATTAAATGCTAATGTAAATATGCTATAAATGCAAGTGATTTAAGGACATGACATATGCCATGTTTTTTTTACGTGGCCTTAACATGGTGCATAGGAAGCAAGCCAAAAACAGACACACCCCCTCGCACACGTCTCAGCCTGACTTCAGGTCCTCAGCTTGCAGCACATTTTTGGTGTTGCAATAAAACATAGAGGAGACAACAGGCAGCTGTAAATGACATGCTTGTCTGAGGCCCTCCACTGTGCAACACCTTCAGGATTTCTCATAATGGTCAGCTCCCCATGTCCCCAGCTTTCATTTCTTCCATGTGCCACTGGACAGTTAAGCCTAAAGATACCTGACACCATATGTTTCCCTGTGCAGTAATGACTGCTCCTAGCTCAGCTTTTATGGCAGCCGGCCTCTGGAGGCTCAGTGATCAGGGACATGTCCAGGCCTCAATTAGAGCTGCAGGAAGAAGTCTTCCTTGCTTACCAGAAGCAGCTTTTACATGATTAACACCTCTCTGGTGCTGCATGTCTTCACAATATATGCAATAATAAATAAGAAATGCATGCAGGCTGCAGTTTGAAATTTACAACGAAATCCATGAGGGGTGCTGAGAAGAAAGAGGCAAGGGGCAAAATGTGTGTGCAGGAGGAGATGAGCAGTGGTGTGAGGACAGAGAGCAAAGAAGAGAGAAAACTGAGACAAGCAGAATGAGGAGATGAAGACGAGAGAGAGAGAGAAATGAGGAAGACCAAAGGCATGTGGAGTTCACCATCACTTTGCTTGGCTGCACTGTGATTAAAGCGAAGAGCCCCTAGAGAGAGAGGCGGCTCTAGGCCTGCCCAGTCAGTTCTCTCGCTCCCTTGATCTCCTGTGTGTCGCCCACAGAAACATACCGCCAAACCTTCAGGAAGGGCTCCCTTTTATTGCACCAGGTCCCCCATCGGCTCGTAAGATTCTGCAGAACAAGCACAGATTGTCATGGCACAAGCTCCTCTCAATTTAGAGGAAGGAGGTCTGCCTTGGATGAGCCGCTGCGTCGATCCTGAAGAAGTTTTTTGATGTTTTAATGAAGATACCTCGTGCATTTCTGAAAGCGCCTTGTTACACATCAACCTCCGAGATTAGGTAAAAAGAGAATTTTTGGCAAGTGATTTTCTGAAAAGTTTCTGCAAAAAAAAAAAAAAAAAAGGCAGGAAAGTGAGAATAAGCCTACTAAACCTTCATTAATCCCCTGCGGGGATTCTTTCCTCATTTGAATGAAGTGCCTATTCTTTTAGAAAAATTGATAATCAGAACCTTGCAGACTGGGAGTCAGGAAAGAAGAGATGGGAAAAGAAAATGTCACTCTTAATCTTAATTAAATTCGCCATTCAGTGGCGGTGGGCTGATCAGTCCGTCATGGGCCTGGTCCCTCCCTTGACCTTTTTTCTTCTGGTCAAGTGACCTTCACTCCCTGTCTGTGGAGCGTCTGACAAGGAAGGAAAGAGCCTGAGGGGGGTGAGGGAAGAAAGGCCGTGACATTACACACATTCATAAGGCGCTGCAGCCCGGATAATTACACCGATACTCACTTAACATGCATTGCAGGCAAGCCTATCGTTTATCAGCTGCATGACCTCTAGCGAAGGATCTCTCCCTCTGATCTGTCTAATTATTCCAGGGTTTTTTTCTTTCCTTCGTCTCTGCCATTATTAGCAAAGGGAAAAACCTTTGTGTGTGTGTGTGTGTGTAATCTAAAACAAGTCAAAGTTGTAAACACCACAGCTGGCTGGGAGGGGGAATTTCGGATGTGATTCACTGATGTTTTGTGCAAGATTTAAATTAATTCCAGTTGGCCCACAGCTATTTTGTATTATTTCTTCTTCTATAAAAATATACTTATCCTTCTTTTCAGTTGTCATGCCTGTGGCCGATTAAGGCTCGATGGGGGGTTTATGGGTGTCACTCTAAATTTGTCGGATATGGGGGAAAGTGAGTCTTCCAAAATCTGGTTTGGATAGCTTGTCGCACATACAGAGCAGCTGCTGTCCTAACAACTAGTCTTATTTAATGAGATTAATGTTTGCACAGAGATTTGAATAGACCACAATTATGGATTGGAAAAGTTTCCTTTCATTTCCAATGTACATTTTTTATATCTTTAAAGCTTTCTGTACCACTTTACCCATTGATTTATTTCAGTCCGTAGGTACTGTGCAGTGTGAGAACGTTTCATTTGTGGAAATACTGGAACAAGACAGAGAGTTTACAGCAACAAGGCAGTTCACAGTGACAATGCTAGCATGCTGATGTTTAGCAGGTATCTTATCTACCATGTTCACCATCGACGTTTTCCATGTTAGCATGCTAACAGTTGCTAATCACAAAGTACAACTGAGGCTGATGAAGTATTGGACAAACTTAAAATGTGACCTGATGCTGCTATATAAAAGGTCAAGGGATCGATCCTCTGGGGAGCACAAATTTATATGCACAAAATTTCCCTGCAATCCTAAAAATGTCAACCTTGTTGTGGCACAAGAGGAAAAGTCAGGAGATCATCAAAGTTGGGCAATCCTCTGGGCACCAAGAATGTCTGTACAAAATATCATGGCAATGCATTCAATAGTTGTTGATTTCAGTTTAGACCCATGTGGTGGCCCAACCACAGAACTAAAGAACATTGTGATACTGAACACAAACAATGCATCCATCTCAACCACCGTTCTCCAACAAGACTAGAATGTAATGTATCATTTTAAAAAATGGTAAACAAATGTGCCTTCACTGACATTTAAGATGTTTCTCATTTTTGGCAGGAACACAGAGTACATGCAGTGGGGAGTGTGAAGAACCAGCCAAACAGTGTGAAAGGGAGAACTGTATGTAATATAATATGTGCCATAAACCTGCAGCTGATATTTCTGGGTCACTTATCTGCAGGGAGCTACTTGCACTGTTCTAACCTGACAGCTTATTATGTAACACATTGGCCTAGTTTACCCTATACACTGTCTGGAATTTTCCACTCGGCCTGTGTATTCTGTGGGTTACCTATGAATGCAGGTGAAACCAACAGGATTTGAAGCAGAAATTTCTCAGTTAAAGTGCTCAGGGTACGGATGAAACCGCATAAAGAAAAGGCGAGCTAAGAGTGTTAGAGTATAACTCTGTCCATTTTCAGCCTTTACATATCCCATTTTCACTTTATCCATGGCCTGGCAGCTTTCACTGCATTTTTTTTTAACTACTTTATAGAGCAGCTTATGTACACATGCGGGTGGTTGACAAGGAGGATACAAAGAAGAGCTCAAGCCAAAGCCAAGAAAGCATCAAAAGTGTTCCAGAGAAGTGTGACTATAGACACTCTTCATCTTTTTACCAACAGACCTCACTGCAGATCATCTGGCTGCTTTGAGGGTTACACTGCCGTAACTGTGGTTTTGCATGAATTACTACATACTTTCACAGCTAACCGTATTGTGTATCAGGGTGGATAAATCTGTTTTTTCTACTGTTCAATGCTTTTTTCCTAGACCTTGAACAGCACTACCATGCAACAGTAATCATTAAACAATCAACAAATAATCAACAGGAAGTGTAATGTTGCCAGGGAAACAGTGAGTATTTTCTTTTACTCAAAAGTGATTTACTAAGTCATGTTGCATGTGCGATGCAGTAGTTCCTGTTTGTGGTCTGACCACAAGTGTGCAGGCGGATTACTTCTGACGCTAAAAAAAACCTCATAATTTACTGAGTATGAGGCAAGACATGAAGTTAGGTGGTAAGCTGCTGTTTCTAAACATATTTATGGATGGTTACCTTCAGCCCCTCATGTCCAATGATCCAAAAACGTCCAGAGGTGAGAGTGACACTGTGAATCTGTTTTCTGTACATCCTCGGCCACATTTAAGCAGAATGTACACTGGTTGCATGCTGTCTGGAACTTTTTCTCCTCCAAATTCTGGATTTTCAACACAGAGCAGCAACCGGCTCCCTGTTGATTTGTGCAAGAAAATAAAAATGAACACACAGAGAAGGCTCTGGTGGGTGCTGTATCTTAGGGACAGACGGATGAGACAGAAAGGATGGCCATCTGACATTTGAAACATGAGGCATCAATAATGACATGCTTTATGAAACACCACAACGTAGCTATTATCCTGTATATGTAAACCCTGTACGTTTGAGATTTCCTTTGTTGTTACATCTTTTATTTTTGCAGTTTTAACCAAATGAGCAGCCAAGCTTGTTGCAAACACACAGAAAGGCATGGTTCTTCTTGTCCACTAGATTTTAAGGACAGGTTAATTACTGGAAAATAATTATCTCAGTTGAGATTGGATGAAATTACTATGATAAAAACAGAATTTAGGGTTTGGGGTCAAAAACTTGGAAGAATCCCTCTTAGTCAATACCTAAGAGAGTATTTCACATCCCTAATGGTAAGGTTACCTCACCCTGGGAGTTTCCCGTAACACTTATTCTAAGATACATAGGACTAAACATTTTAGCCCCGGGGAAGCCATTAAACATACATTCTGGCACATGGATATTAAAAAAGTGAAAAATTACGCCATCTCAGCAACGTATGAGAGAGGGAGAGCCTCTGTCATGATTATCATATCCATCTGTAACTCTGCCTCATACAGCAGGATGGCTTCACCTTTTTTGGCAAGATGCTAATTGATAAGAAAGGATAATGAAAATGCTCTGAAAATGAAATCAAAAGTGGGGAAGAAGGGGGGGTCAGAGGGGGATGAAAAAAAGTAAATATTTGCAGCTCTCTATAAATCACGAGACTTGCACAAAACACCATCCATCACAGCGGGAAAAGGCCTCGTTGGGGTTGAAAGGTCAAAGGGCTGAGTTATGTTAGAAGGTCTCTCCACTCCCGGGGGACAAATTTGACCGGTCCCCCGAGTGAGACGAGAAGAGGGTAAGCCATCGCTTTTGTCTGCCAGAACTCGACCTATGCGTTTCCAGTCTGTTGCTATTGACTATATACCCGGAAAAAAAGGTTGAGAGCAAATGGCCCCACCGTAACCCCTCAGCTGTTCTCAATTCTTCATCCTGAGTGATAGCTCTCTCCGCCACATCTTTTAATCCACACTCACTGTACTGCCTCACTCATATGTCAAAGCGAAAAAGTTGCGCTCTGGCACTTTCCTGGTTCTTCACAGCTTCTTGGTCAATATTTCTCATCAGGTAGAGGAAGACAAATGACCTCCAGAACATTGACCTTGTCGTGGTTATTGGCAAGAGGAGACAATCTAAAGAATGTAAAGTCCCCCGAAGTTCAATTTCTGCCCTCCGTTTTACATTCAGCCATTAAATGCATCACTGTTACTGCCATTTAATTACATCATTACTGCATTCCTAGAAGCATTCCCAAAATTGATGTCCTTGTGTAATGATTGAAATTATGTAGCAAGCAATTTGAAAATTTACAAAATGTGTAAATGATACAAACCGTGTTAACATAAGCTGGCATGTAAAGGGTGATTTTAAAATTAATGAGCCTTTAAATTTTAATTCCAAATGTGATCCTAATCTCCCCACGAAGCGCTATCTGGGAGTGTAACATGGCGTGAACGAAGTGCAGATAGCACCCATGCAGTGGTGAAGAAGCAGAGGCGATGTGACAAAATTCACATGCAGCTACCCAGGAAAATATGAACCAGAAAGGAGGTTTTAATGAATCTACCTCCCCCCCGCTTTTTTTTTCTTTTACATGAGCATCTCTGGCCTTGAATTCTGATGCGTGATGATACTGTAACCACATCACAGAGAGCTCCCTTTAAGCATTGCTCCCCGTGTCAGAAGCCTCCTCCTCTCCTCCGCAGAGCCAACAGTCTGGGGGGCTATGGGGCAGGTTGTGCTTAATCAGCATTTCGAAGCCGCTTCACTGTCAATTATACCAGACTGCCTTCCCTCCAGTCTGCGCACGGGTCAATGTGTAGAACGTCTGAGGATGACATCACCCTCCCTGGGAGTCTGTGACACGGATGGAGAAAGAAAGCAACACAAAGAGTGCTTGATTTCTACATCTTGTATTTTCTATTTTTCTGATCGCTTTGCTGCAAAAAAAAAATCCTCAACACTGTCTGTTTACCATAAAGCAGCGTCTTGGGGTCCGACGGTCACCCTGGGAGGCATTCATGTGTGGAATACAATTTAAAATTCCATCACTCAGTGCGAAGCTATTTTTTTTTATATCTTTTCCATTAGCTCCAGATGTCATATGAATACCATATGTAAAATTGTTTTGCATTTGTTATGCACACAGAGGGGACAATCTGTATGCTTTGCTGGCAGACTGTAGCATAATTCACTACTCACCCCATTGACTACTGAATATGAAACATGCGTTCAGTATCAAGCCACTTCTGTCACTGGGCCAGTGGAGTGTAGCTGGCACGCCTGAGTTTTCTCGGGACTTGTAAAGAGGCAGACTTTATGGTTTCAGACAGAGATATTAAGGCAGTAGATCTCATACATTACAGTCAAGGGAGTGGTAGGACTGCTTGGTATTTTCCATACAAGCGTCTCTGTTTCCCACCGTTTTTAGCGGCTTCTGGATAGATAATCTTATTCTATAGGGCCGCTGTGTAGCAGCTTCAGTTTTGGGCCGATTCCAAAAACATTTTGCTCATTAAAAGTCAGATGCGAGGAAAGTCAGACAGAGTCTAGCAGCTCTGAGAGAAAACCTCCCAATTGCATTCTGTGAAGGTGGTTTTGACATAAGATAGGCATCTTGGGCTCACACTGGGCAGGTTGAGATTTAGTTATACAAACAGAGCTGCTCTGGAGGTGAGAACTAATATTATTATTAAACTTCAATGGGCTCAGATAGCCAAAGTTCTGGTTAAATTCTAAGTAAAACCATACGTTGAATGCAGGGACATTATGTTTTTCATTAATTGATGATCATGATAGTAATTATCTTTTACAGTTAAAATGCTACAGGTGACCTTTACAGCCTTTACATTGAAGTGGGCAAGGCTCAAATCAGACGGTTAAACACTCTTTGTTTCCAGCCCAACCTGTGTGACATGTGTCTGACACATCTCCAGGTGAACCATCTTCACAGGTTAGCCATTAGAAACAATCGTATACTCAAGGTTAAGGCTTGTACGGACCAACACTTGAAAAAGCAGGAATTTCACCATATGATGGCAAAAAGAAATTGCGGTAACACTTTATTTAACAGTTCTACATTATTTCCTAATAGTTTCTTGAGAGCATCCCAGATATATTGGATACTAATAACAGGGAAAACAAAGACAAAGAAAGAAAAAGTTGAATTGCCTCAACTTTCACTGCAACACAATGTCATCCAGCACAACACTACCTTGGCCAACAAAAATATTGGCAGGTGCACATTTCTGATATATTGCTTTATAACGTAAACTGCATTTTAACTCCAAAGGAGGAAAAAGGTGACAGTTCTGAGAATAGAACGTTGCTTTAGGATACAATGACTGTTTACAAGATTTATTTACAGAGTAGATGTGTCTCATCTGCCGTGCAGTGGTTTGGTGTCTAATCATCTGTCACACTCACATAGTGCATAAACTCGACTTCCCTAATTGTATCATAATTTTACCAGCGCCTGTAGAAATATGCCAACACCAACTCAGCCCTTTGCATTGTTTAACACAGAGCTATTTTTGGTCTGAACACCCACCTGGTCAGAAAAAAACTGTTTAAGGTTCAACTCAAGAAGCCAACAAGTTTATTCCGGCAGAAAAGCTCTCTTATTTATTTATTTATTTATTCATCATCTATCATTTACAGTTTGTTCCCATTAAAGGTCTGTTTTTGCTTTATACTGTAACACTTCACTTCTTCCACCGACATCAGAAGACATGTCATCCAACAAGTTCAACTTTTACTACAAGTGATGAAATTCAGATATGCTCTCATAAAATGTCCGTGTTGGACCCGTAATAAGAAATAAAAATGCTCAATGACACAAAAGAACATTTATTTAGCATAAATCTTGCTTAGCCCCGAAATGTGTAGCCAAACTTCGGCATATCATGGCACTAACCAGATGATATATGGATCACAAACTGTATTTACCATCTAAATTGCTTCTCCACAATGCCAAGATGATGACAAAGATTAATCGTCTAAAGAGACCCACCTTCAATATGGTGGCACGTCCCGGGCCACACGTTTCCGACTTAAAGGCAACATTTGTATTCCTGAAGAGCGTCTTCTCTCGCCTGCTTTATGATATTACCGCCAGGAGACTGCGACCAGGAGCCTCGTCTTCATGTGTGGGCTCCAATTCAACCATCATCCATTTCCCCCACTATCTTTTTATCATTACACAGTCTAATAAATGTGCGGTGTGCTCTGTGATGCTGCATCATACATCAGACAAAGTGACCTGGGTCAGCACATTGCCAACCACCAAGGTTACCCTCTCTTCCTCTCACTTCCACTCGCTGTTACAAAGAAAGGGATAACATTTTTCATCTTTTGTCAGTTGGAAATATTCTCTGACAAAGTAATAACCTCTTCCACGTCCCTTTGAATGTCTAACAATGTGTCTTCTGAAGGAAACGACAAAGGTGTACAAGCCGCAGGGGTTGTGTCGTGGTTGTTTTGATCCGGCAGGTAGCCATTGACTAGTGCACTTCAATCGAAGCAGCAGGTTGTTCTTCCCACTGTGGCTGCTTTATAGCAGGTTTTGAGAGGATTCTTCAGTCGCCCACATCAAGCACAAATGGCATAATATCACAGTGTTGCGGGGCTTGATTGTGTGTGTGAGTGTGAAGGTATCCGTGTTGAGATGTGCTGTGCAACCTGCATGCTCTCCTGCAGATGGAGGATTAAAGAACTTTCAAACTGGAGGCCAGCCAGAGTACATTTTGGTTTACCATAGCGCCTTGGCAGACGCACACGCACACACACATACACACAGCTGGTCATTTCAGTGTGAGATTGTGTGATTTTTCAACACATGCGATCCGGGCTTGGCAGTGCATGTCCGGCTGTCTCCCAACGATCACTCATCTGAGGCGAGAAAATCAGCAGTGCCCCCAGAAACTCAACGCACTGATTGAAGCCAGATTGGAACAAGGCCTCCAAATCAAAGGGACATGCTCGGCCACATTGTTGAGGCGAAGCGAGCCTATAGCCCAGGATTAACTATCCCAGACAGCGGCCACAATGAAAGACCTCCCTATCTCTGTCTTATAAAAGAGCTGCAAAGCAGAAGAGTTACATGACGAAGTCCAGCACAGACCAGCAAATAGACACCCCCCAACACCACGAGCACTCCAAGCCCTTACAATGGCACCACAGAGGAAGAGCAGCCAGCAGCAAAGACTGCTTGATGTATGGGTGCTTTGAAATATGTGTACTTTCTCTTTTTAATCTGCTGGACATTCTGCTGGTGACGGGGATGAATATTCTGTACGTGTGCCCTTATGTGTGTGTGTGTGTGTTAAAAGGTGGGGGTGCATCACTCCCATGGGAAAGGGTAATGACTGTGCCGCTAATAGAGAATCATTATAAACAACTTTAGCAGATCAAAGAAAAGATGTATTCATTGAAGTCCAAGGAAGCAAAGGATGACCAATACATCAGCGGCCCTTCCAACAGCAGTCCTCTGTGCTCTCTGTGTCTTTGTGAGCGATGCAACATGATGTCTCCCACAACCTTATAAATGTCCAAACCCGGGTTTAAGAGTGAGCTTGTTAACTTTTATAGGTGTGTGTAAGATCACGTCCAATAAATTACAATAAACTGAGTTTGCATCAGATACACAGAGCCTTACATGGATAGATGGCAACCATTTGACTTTTCCAAGAAGGCGCTGTTTATGGAAGCCGGGCAAGTGAAGGTCAACCCTTTAATGTGACTCGGATACCAGGACCAATAAGACACAGAATAATAAATATGAGTCCAAAATACAAAAATTAAGATGCACATACTGAAATGTCAATTCTCCCTTTTTGTGATTGGATATAAAAAAATATGATGAAATTAGGCTATTGTGCATGTCTACCAAAGGAGGATGAAATATTTTTTTTTAAAAAGACTCACTGTTAACTACCATGGTTAGCTACAGATTGGAGAAAGCTGCGTTTCTTTCTCCTTTTTCAACCAGCCCGCTTTATGTTGGTTATGAACCATTAGCCAGCAAGACATCTGTCCTTTTACAACATTCCACTCCAAAAGTGGAAGCTAGTTAGCTAAGCTTGCGAATGCTAGCACTGCTACACATCACACAGATATTGCGCCAATCAAATTCTAGTGCAGACATCTCCATCTGGAACCAAATATTCTCTCGCCTTGGACAACACTTATGAAGGGGTGCTAACACAGCAGAGGAATAAATAAGATTTCTTCTTTTTGGTAATTCCAATTTTATGACCAAAGAAGTCCACCAGTCAAAACAAACACACAGGATTTATCTATTGATTTTTTTTCTTTTTTATTTACTAATCTCAGTTTTACTTTAATTGACTGCCATTTTTCACTGTCCCCCCGACTTGAGTCTATCTCCATCATGATCATGATATAAAATCCCTGCTATACATCACTTTTGAACAGTGGTATTTGTGTGGCATTCCCATGTGTAAGGGAAAAGTGCAAAGATCTGTGATAAATTCTAACCTGTCATGTGTTGATTTACAGGTCAGGTCTATGCATCTGTGGGTGAATTTGTGCATGAGCGCATGTGCCGGCATGTTAAGTGTGTGAAAATGCCTGTGGTCATTTTTCATCTCTTAGATTAGTCTGTGTGTGTATTTGTTTGTTACAGTGTGTCCGCGGGAGTGTGAGAATATTTCCTCCTGGTCCTTGCCAAGCCGATATCTATTTATTCACTTGTTACCTTTAATCTTTGATTACCATGCGGCAGTTTTCCAAAAATCCTCTAACGGTTGAGCGATTTAGTGTTATTATTTTCCTGCTGTGTCCTGTCCGAGCGCAAGGCTAACTTGCACCAAGAACTGTTAATTACTTAATTATGGAGATAAGAAAATGGTCAGGAACAGAATTGGCAATGATTAATGCAAAGTCTGAAAACATTTCTATCTGTCTCTCTCTCTCTCTCTCTCATTGGAATTCAGTTTTAGATCATGCCTTGTCTATATACAGTAAACACATCCACACATTTTAACTTGTTGTTTTAACCTCAGATCTCTATCTCTGCTTGCAGAATACATCCCTTTTAGTCTTTTGTCTCTGGCCATTAACATTCAATTGAAAGTAGATGAATAGCAACCATAGATTCATCATGTTTTTTTTCTCCCTTTCTCTTCCCTCATGAATTATGGAGCACCTCCCCCAGTACATTTAGTCGAGCCGCGAGTAAATTAAATGCAGTGTGCCACACAGAGGCAAACGGGCCAAGCAGGAATATATTGGCCTGTGCTGTTGTGGCCAAAACATTTATAAACCCCCGCTGTTTCCAGGCACCACAACCTCTCATAAAAAGCTACGAGATGGCATTTTTACTTAAAAAAGTAATTTAGTCTGACATCGCAACCCATACATTAAGCTATCAACACAGACTATTCGACATGTCGGCTCATCAAGTAATTTAGGAATGATGTGAGCATGATAATAGTGGCGTTATTCAACATAGGCCATGGTGTAATGCAACGTATTTGACCCGAAGGCAGAAGAGAAGTTATGACTGACTTTTAAATGTTACGTTTCAGACATGATATTCACCTCAGCTGGTGGTGCACAGGCGTCACACTGCTCCATATTTCTCTCCTGAAGCAGGCATGAATGGGGGTGCCGGCCCCCTTCTTGCCCCCTGATTTATAGTGCTATGGTAGTAAAATGGCAGACTAGGATAACATGGGTGGTAATAAATGACTATAAGACAGCGACTAGCAGATGTTAATGCTGCTGCCATTAGACTGAAAAATGAAGGGTGCCAGTGATTTCGTCAGATTTATACATTCTCTCTATCCCATGCATTAGTGCATGTCATGGTAAAGTGGCAATCCATATATGAGCATTAATCGTCTGCTGTACAATTTGGCTGCAGCCAAAATATTATGCAGGGTTTTTTTGAATAAGCCAAGCCTGTATTTATCAAGCATCTATGAATCAGTCACCAGGAACCATGTTAAAAGTCAACGTAGGACTAAAAACACTCGTAAATCAGAGTAGGACTTTTAATTATCTTTTTGTTAAGTTATTTATGAAGTTTGCTATACTGACTTTAAGCAAGGAGAAATAATACTCCCTGGAGATTGAGATTGTTGCACAGTAATGTATTACTGTAATGTGATTATTTTTTTAGTAACAAGTTTTCCTACTCCAATGTTAAGGAATTACGATGTAAAAAATTGTTACTTTGACCATTTTCACTTTATATACTGTGTTATTGGGAGTCTGATGTCATTTCTAATGCGTGATTGATTATATTTTTCAAGTTACCTGCCCGAAACTGTTTACGACATTTGGAACCTCGAAATATAATTGTCAAGTAATTTAACCAATACATTTTTCAGTAGGCAAAATTATAATGCTAATAATATTTATATTATATATGTTTCATTTGCATAGTAGGCATGTGCCCTATAGATTTCTGTAAAGTCACCCAGTTTTGGGAAATACACCATAACAATAGGAATATATCTCTATATATAAGATATTATAGCCCCTACAGGTTAGGACACCTCTGGACTTCTCCTACATATTGAGATAAGAGAATCTTCCTTGGGTAAGAAATTTGACAAAGTAGGAACAGAAATGCACCATTCACTATTTAAAAACAGATTTTCCTGCATTAAGATGTTTCATAAATATTAGCCCAATTGTATCTTTGAAACCAGCTCATGAAAGAAAAGGTGGTTTCAGGACAAAATACTACGGAAGTAAAATATTCTTTATTCAGAAAATGTGTACTGGTCTACTGGTATCCACACTGTGGATTTTTCCTTCTTTTCTTCATCAGTGGCTTTGCACAGTGGTGGTTTAGGAGAATAAAGAGACAGCACACGGCGATAATGAAAAAGAGAATGGGACATGTAGGTTTGCTTTATATGGCCAAGGACAATTAGCAGCTTCATCGAGCATGGCCAACAAATGCCATCCAGTCACCTCCCTCCTTCCTCATTTCCAGATGAGTGGGCCCAAATTCTTATTCAGCGTTGCAGAGGACACCAAGGACCAATAGCTGTTAAGGGACGGGAAGAGCTGTAATTATGAAGGGATTGTCTGAAGTTCAATTGGCTCTGTACACACCATTTCATGCTAAACGGGTATAAGAGGTGAATTACACGACGCCTTATAACTGCACTGTACGGAGAAAAATCACAGCTTCCTGATGTTAAGTTGGACTCGTACTTGAGTTGTGACATCTTAACTGCAGTGAAGTGTGGCAATAGTCGTCATCTCCACACTTTGTAAAAGGCAGTGTATTTATCTGAGCGCATCTGCGTTTAAATCTGAAGAGCAACAGAAGAATCAGAGACGCTTTGATGTTAGGAAAACAAAGTCTGCACCAATATCTGTAATGATGAATGAAAACAGTGTTTTCCTTCAAACAGGCTTTTCATGGAGCAGATATGGCCCTGGAGTCGGTCAATCTTTATGCATTGATTAAGGCTGTCAATGACGGTGAAATAGGCTGGATAACATTTGTAAAAATGGTCTTTGAGAGATGACTATGAAAGCAGATGTTGGCCTTTCATCTCAGCATCTGCGGGAGCCCATTACTGAGTTTCTGTGAAAAATAATGACTGTGCCTGCCAGTATGATGAGCACTTTTAAAGTGGACCTCATTCTTCATGACCTATATCCATTGTCTTACCCTGTCAGCAGTGGGAACAGCACAGCCATTCATGTCCCATATCAAATACAGAGTCAGGGATATTTTTTGCCATAAAGCACACATGCCACTTCAGACTTGATAGTGAATATGTGCCTCCTATGAATTGTTGGATTTGCATGAATATTTATGGAATCATAGTGGGAGTTACAGCATGTGAGGTAATTACATTACAGATAGAGGGAATGGATGTGAGTCATAGCATATTTTACATTCTCATGTACAAATTGGCTGTTGTAGTGGAGATATAAAAAGCCTCCTTGAATTAATTGCTTCCAAATGAGCTTGGTAAGCAAAGAAAGAGATTTACTTTTAACCAAGTTAACCATCTATGCCATGCTGTATTCCACTTTTTGATCCACATTCCATTTTTGTGTTTGTATAAAAGAAAAGTAGATTCCGGTGCTGCTTTTTCATTTAATACCATCCTTTGTGCAGTTTGACAAGATAATGTTGCATTTGTGTGGATCACTGCTGATGATGCTCATACGAGAGGGAAATCATCACAGCAAACTTCCCTCTAATGCGCCCATTACTTTATAATGACGCCAAGTGTTCAATTTCACAGTGGTGGCATGAATTTGTAATTACCACATATAGATTTCCCAGTGTTTCCTGATTGCAGGAGAAACATACTGTATTCACTACCGCCCCGGGTCCAATAGCCAGATGTGGAATAGTCTCCAGCTTGCCAGCAGCATCCCTCCCAAATGAGCCCCAGTCGGCTCCGATGGGAAGTGTTTTCCAGTTAGCTATCTTGCAGCGATCAATACTCCACCTCCTCCCATAATGTTCAGAGAAACCCAAACTTCTAATGAGGGACTTTTGTAGCCATGTTCCCCAAGCCCCGTAATGCATGCGGTCAATATGAGAGAGGATCTGCTGGATGAGCTTGAGAGGCAAGAGAGAGAGAGACAGAGAAAGAGGATGGCAGTGTTCAATAATAAGCACTAACAGTCTGGCAGGCTGGACCTGACCCAGATACAGTTTACCTCAAACTGTCTCACTATGCTATCTCTGATTTTTCATCTTGCTTGACAAAGGGCTCCTGTTTTCTTAATCCACGCTGAGGGATGAAGCACATTACGCCATGCCCCATTTTGTCAAATCCAGATTCAATTTTTGAAAAGGTTAATGACTATGCTTGCAAAAATCCAAGGCAAAATGTTTAGGATGGAGCCTTACTGATCACAAATGGGCTAATATTTGTGGTCCAGGTTTGGATGTTTCCTGATGACCTTTGTCAGAAAAGAGCTGATTAAACAGAAGGCGAAGTCTATGCGATAGGCAGACAATGCAGTTTTCAAAAGATGAAGGCCATCTCCATAACTCTTGTTACTGCGAGAACTTTCCCCTGCATGTCTGAATGTCCAGCTGAAAGAAGGCTTCAGATTTCAGTTCAAATTAAACAAATCTTAAATAAAAGGGCAACAAATGCATTCCCTTCATGGTGATGTTGGCATCTCTGAGGCTGTACTTAGAAACTGCTGTGCTTTGAGCTAAATGCTAACATCAGCACGCTAACATGCTGACATGCAGACATGCAGATGATTGGTGGGTTCAATGTTTGTATTGGTCACCATCTTAGTTTAGCATGTTAGAATGTTAACATTTGGTCATGAACCAGTATCAGACACATTTAATGTTGACCTGATGGGGGTGCTACATAAAAAAACGATAGGTTCTGAAAATCCAGCATGATCTCTTTTGGTCTTTTATTAAAATGTTCTGTAATGTATGGTACATAACAATATGTAGAATAAAAACAGAGTTGTTACTAGCTGCATCTCTAGCCTTTTGTCAAGAAAGTTGACCGATTAAAAAAAGCAAAAGTGCACACTGTCATGAACTAATAGAGATTAACTCAGTGCACCTCAGAGAGTGTCCTTTCCCACAGAATAAATGAGGAATTAACATCTCGTTCAGACAAGGTTCCCCATCGTTGTAAATGTTAAGCTGAGTTTAATGCATCCAGGTTGATACATTTTGCAGGTCTTAGCGTATTAAAAAGAGATTTAAATGAGCTTCGTTGATCAAACTGCTGGAAGCCTTTGTTCTCCAGCCCATGATTTATTCAGAGACACCGCATTCGGACCATCACTATTTTCTCTCTGTCGTGTTACGTGCGTGCGTTCGTCGGCGGGGTTCATTTGTGTTGAGAAATGCCACCTGGCACAGGCAGCAAAAGCTCTGTCAGAATAAGGAGAAGAGAGGGAGGGGGTGGCCACAGGGTAGAGATAATATTTGTGTGTAGGTACAGCATATATCTATTGACCTCAGAGGGCTGGAAATGGACTAAAGACGAATTAGAATGTTTTGAAATAATCGCTCACCTCTTGGAAGGAACAATATCCAGGAAAATAGCCTATTGCTTCTTGAGATATAGTTCAATAGGCTGCTACTTTCACACAAAAAAAATCCCTTTTTTTTTGTCTGAATGTTATACTCAGTGTCAGATTCATACACAAAATAATTGATAGCTGAATAATGTGGTAAGGGAGGCTCTTGAAGCAGCAATTGTAACAGTCCGTGCTACATTTCAAGCCCTTTAACAACTCCTATGTGACACTATTACAGTACATCACTCTCCTGTCAGTCTCCAATGGAATAGATGATGTAAGGTAGCTCCTTTTTCTTCCCGTCTCTGTTATTACTCTTTGCTTGGCTGCCTGCCAATGGTTCGTGTAAACCACAGTTGTCCTTGCTGATGTACTTTGCTTTGTGGTGTACAAACAAAAGTGACAAATCCCCTCAAGTCCAAAAAGGGCCATTATCTACTGCTTCTTATGCGGCACAGCATCCGTCTTTTTATGACCACATTATGTGTACTCACATGAAGCATGTTTGACTGTGGAATGATGAATGGTATTCGATACGAAATAGATGTGCTGAAATGTGGCAAGGACAAACAATACAGCGGTGGCTGCTATTGAAAATTTAAATCATTAATGTCAGGCTTTGCTCATGTAGCATTACGATCCATCACATATCCTCTGGGACTCATTGATTATGAAAACAAGATTATTGGTAATGCAACAGCAATGTACACTATATTACCTCTAATTACGGAAGCTATACTATTATTGTGAAAGGAAACTGGGATTGTGCAGCTTCTAAGAGCATTGCATAAGTTAACATCACAATTCATATACGGCGCATGTGTTGAAACAGTGAAGTCAATGCCGGTTACATTTAAAGACCACAGAGAAGCAGTAGTCAGTGTAAATGTACACATGAAAATGAATTCTGGCAGTTGCTTACATTTCCATCTGTAAACAAAGAGCATAAATCATATGGATATTGAATGGTTAATTGCTTTTCAGCTAACTTTCATCCAAGGGAATGTGGTCTACAGAGAACTAAATACCATGTCCTCAGGTCACGTTGCTATATTTGGAAATACATGTTTCTTTCGGAGACCAAGTCAGGCATATGGGAATCTTTCCCTTCGACCACCTCTCCTGTTTTTATCTGTCTTTCCTCCTGAGTGATACCGTGTCTTCTGCCTCTCTGCACAGGTTAACGGAAAGTTGAGACTGAGTTCAATCAATGCTCCGAATTACCAGGCGAAGGACGATGGAGCAGCCCATAATGGCTGACCCACTTAGGGTCTGGTCATAAGAACCAAATAAAGTGTGTTTCCAGCCAGCCTTGGAAAGCCATGTTTTTAGAGTAAAACAAGTTTTTCTCATTACTGACCTGTCTAGCTAAGGGAAGGCTGAGAGTATCGAGCAATAAGCCACGGAAAAACTTAATATCAACTGGATCAAAACATCATATTAATGTCATTACATCATGGCTTTTCTAAGGCTACTTTTCCAATATCGTGTTGAATTAAAACTTTGATAGACGTATAACATGACTCATGTGACATAACATAACCATGTCTTAGATCTTATGATAAGATCGTTCACATTTAACACACTTAACAACTGTAAAAGTGATGGACTCCTGGAACCTTGTGGCTCTAAACTCCTTGTTGTGGTTTCATAAGAAATCAGGCATAGACTGGTGAAGGACAAACCTCATGGGTTGAAAGCAGGGTTATATAAGTAAAGACAGGCCTTTATTAGCCTGCACATGATGATTGCATCAATAGGGGTGGAATGAGAGAATAACCCCCCTCTGAACAGCGGTGTGTTGAAGCAGTGTGCATGTGGCTGTAGCAGGAGTGATATCTTGTATCTAAATGCTTTGGATGTTGGTTTCTTTTTTTACCCTCTCCAAAACCAAAAATGCGAGAGTAAAAGTTAAAGGAATCGATTAAACAGTATACGGTATATGTCTCCTCCAGCTAATTAGCTATAATAAAGCTATATCAGCGCGTTAACTAATTTACGTAAATGCCTCATCCTGCTCTATTGTGGGCTTCGTAGACAATTGGCTGATTAGGAGTGACGGCATTCATCCTACTTTGGAAGGAGCGTATCTCATATCTAGTAATATTAGTAAATTTATTAGTGGACCTAATCCATGACAATCCGGAGTTGAGACCAGGAGTCAGAGTTGGGGTCTTACACACTTCTCTGTGCTTCCATCCGGGCAGTCACCCACTCAATGATCTAATATCAGATAATCAGATTGATTTATTTTGTCTCACTGAAACCTGGCTGAGAAATGAAGAATATGTCAGTCTAAATGAATCTACTCGGCCTAGTCATAATAATACTCATGTTCCTCGAGGTACAGGCCGAGGTGGTGTAGTTGCAGCCATATTCGACTCAAGTTTATTAATCAATCCTAAACCGAAACTAAACTATAACTCTTTTGAAAGCCTTGTTCTTATGCTTTCAAACCCAACATGGAAAACAATAAAGCCAATCTTGCCCTCCTGGTCCGTATTCTGAATTTCTATCTGAATTCTCAGAATTTTTATCGAGTTTAGTCCTTAAAACAGATAAAGTAATTATTGTAGGTGACTTAACATTCATGTGGAGGTTGATGATAACAGCCTTAATACTGCGTTTATCTTATTATTAGATTCAATTGGGTTCAGTCAGAATGTACATGAACCAACTCACTTAAACCCTGGACCTTGTTCTGGCATATGGTATTGAAATTGAACATTTATTAGTCTGTCCACAAAATCCTCTTTTAGCAGACCATTTCTTTATAACTTTTGAAGTCCTGCTATTGGACTGCAAGCCATTAAGCAAAATATCCTACGCTCGATGTCTATCTGATAGTGCTGTAGCTAAATTTAAGTGATTCCATCGGCACTTAATTCATTACCATGTCTCAATATCAATGTAACGGAGGACTCCTGTGATAACTTCAGTCCCTTCCAAATTAATCATCTTGTTGATAGTGCTGCAGCCTCACTGCGAATGACACTCAACTCTGTCGCTCCTCTAAAAAAGAAGATAATTAAACAGAGAAAGCAAGCTCCGTGGCTTAACCTGCAAACTAAAACTAAAGTCGAGAAAACTTGAGAGGAAATGGCGTTCTACCAAACTGGAAGAATCTCGTTTAGTCTGGCTTGATAATCTTAAAACATATAAGAAGGCTCTCCGTAAGGCCAGAGCAGCTTATTACTCTTCATTAATAGAAGAAAATAAGAACAACCCCAGGTTTCTTTTCAGCACTGTAGCCAGTCTGACAGAGCCACAGCTCTACTGAGCCTTCTATTCCTATATCGCTCAGTAGTGACGACTTCATGAGCTTCTTTAACCATACAATTTTAATTATTAGAGACCAGATTAATGAAATAAATCTCCTCTCCTCAATTGGTAATGATTTAGCTTCTAATACAGGAACCTTAAAAACAACTGTAACACCTGAAATATATCTAGACTGCTTTTCTCCGATTGATCTTAACCAACTAAATTCAACAATTTCGTTGTCTGTCTCTTAGACCCGATTCCAACTAAGCTGCTTAAAGAGTTTTACCCTTAATTAACACCTCGTTATTAAATATGATCAACCTGTCTCTATTATCTGGCTATGTCCCACAATCCTTTATAGTAGCTGTAATAAAACCTCTTCTCAAAAAGCCCAGTCTTGATCCAGAGGTTTTAGCCAACTATAGGCCGATATCTAACCTTCCATTTCTCGCTAAAATCCTCGAGAAAGCAGTCGCAAAACATTTGTGTGATTTTCTACATAACAATTCTTTATTTGAGGTTTTTCAATCTGTATTTAAAGTTCATCATAGCACAGAGACGGCTCTGGTGAAAGTTACCAATAACCTTCTATTGGCATCTGACAAAGGACTTGTCTCTGTCGTTGTCTTGTTAGACCTCAGTGCTGCTTTTGACACTGTTGACCAGGACATTCTGCTGCAGAGACTGGAACATTTCATTGGCATAACAGGAACCGCACTGAGTTTAAATCCTATTCATCTGAGCAATCTCAATTTGTACGTGTTAACGATGAATCCTCCATGCAAACCAATGTCAGTCATGGTGTCCCGCAAGGTTCTGTACTTGGACCTATTGTATTCACCTTATATATGCTTCCTTTAGGCAATATTATAAGGAACCACTTCATAAACTTTCATTGTTATGCGGATGATATCCAATTATATCTATCAATCAAGCCAGATGAAACTAATCAATTATCTAAACTTCAAGCATGTCTTAAGGACATAAAAAAGTGGGTGTCCTGCAATTTTTTGATGTTGAACACTAACAAAACTGAAGTTATTATACTTGGCCCCAAACGCCTCCGAAACGTATTTTCTAATGACATAGTAACTCTGGATTGCATTAACTTGGCCTCCAGCACCACTGTAAGGAATCTCGGCGTTATCTTTGATCAGGATATGTCTTTTAACTCCCACATAAAACAAATAAAAATAAAATTATTAAATATTTTAGTGTTATTTATGTTTTCTACAGTATATTGTAAATGTGAGCTCCGGCCCTTTGTTTCCTGTCAACATAATTTTCTCAGGAAATCTATTGGTCTTTGAATTAGCATTTGCAATGTGCATCTCCAAACTTGATGATATTTGAAGATGCTCAGCTATCAGCTCCAGCAGGAGTTTGTGTACCAGCCAGTAATTAGAAAGCACACACACCTATACTCACACATGCTCACCCTCCTCCGACAATATAATTATGACAAATGCAATAAAATAAGAGGCAGTGATGTGAAGTAACAGGGTCAAGTAAAGTTGAGATGTGTGCATCACTAATATGACAAGTTATGCTGAGCCTGATGACTGAAGTCAGATGATTCCCATCAAGCAACTGATAGCCGGACAAGTAGGATGTTGTCCAGTTGAACATGATTGACACAAATGAGCAGAAAATGTATACTGCATATCATTTTAGTGTGAAATGAATTTACTGTACGTGTATTGTGAGCTGACTTGATAAAGGCATTAGACTCGATGGGTTTTTGATATTAATGAAGGCCGTGATGCATTGGTAGTGTTTCAGTCTGCAGTTTCAGTTTGCATCTCATGGTACCAGTTTTTCTCACTGGACTTGAAGAATCCTCATACTTCTATTTTATAATAAATGAAAAAGTGAGACAGGGCTGGAATTCCACCCTGTGGCTAATGAGTATCCAGCGTTGAAGACATCTGCATCAGGGCATGTGGAGTGCAGGGCCAGCCGGCTGGGTGGGGGTGCAGGATGGGATTGAACTGTGTATGTGTGTTAAGGGAGATTGCAGTGCCTCATTAGGCTACCATCTCAGAAATATAAAACCTCAGGCCATACCGAGACAATTTGATCCTGGAGGATCATTGATTTTCATCCAAAATGAATTGATGCACAAAGACGTCATAAACTTGGGAACATATGTGCAGGCATGTGCACTGAGTCGAGGCTGCACTCAGTTCACATGATACAAGCAAGCCAGCCATAACGCTTTCTGTCAATGTACTTTTCCAACACTGCAGCAGTACGGCTCTTATTCTCAAGGTTAATTATGTTATTTTTCATGGTAAATACAGAAAAAAAACATTGGCATTTATTATGATGGGGTTCTCTGGATAACTACAAAACACAGGATATTGTCTAAGTACAAACAAAATTGAACTTACAGGAGCGGATATCATACAATTTTAATTCAACCCTATATTGTTTGTATTTGGTATGGAGCAGTGCTTACCTTGAGGGCATGTTCTATGAAACCAGTCGTTGTAAGTCATTCAGTGAGAAGCTTACTCATTCGTATGCTAATGTTATGAGTTAATATTTGTTCCTCTGATTTGCAATAACCCAAAGTCCACTTCCTCTAATAAGCCCAATGAATAATGCACAATGCTTATACAATGTTTAGAAATGCATATATTTGGAGATCCCGGCCAACCTTGGGTGAGCTAATGGGAAGAGACTATTCTCCCTGGAGGATGTAAAAGAGGCTCAGCAAAGTCCAGTAAACACTCTAGCCTCACTGATAAGAGAGGTGAAGCTCGATAATAACAGTTTAAAAACTCACAATGTAGTGTATTTGTAGCTGCAGCTTTAAGGATTATATTTGAATCATGATAAAGAGTTGGACGTGTTTTTGTGTATTTTTTTTTTTACTTTGGTACTAACTTCACATTAGCCCACTTCACATCTTAAAGATCTGAAATCACCTGTCAGAGTGGCTAGTGCTACGTCAGTTTTTGTAAGTGTTGCTTATTTCTCTGTCTTCTCTCAGCCACACTGTTTATCACTTTTCATGTTCTCTGCCAAGCTCCTCTTCTGTTTATTCTATGCAAACCGCCGTTGGTAGTGATATAAACACAAAATGCATGTGGCCTGGGATCCAGGCCATGAAGTGCTTTAAAAGTTGTTTGGAGAATTTTAAAATCAATTCTGGCAGGGGGAGTGATTTTGTCCAAGATCGGCAGCTGAGTTTTGGACAGTCTGGAGCCAGTTGAAAGATTTTGATCGGCCCATTATAAGAACACAGTAATACCTGTTTGTTGATGTGCTGAGTGCAAATTACAAGTATTTCTGTTTGAGATAAGTTTAACTCAGTTTTCATGTTTTTCTGGTTTCTGGCTTCCTGGTACATCTGGATGCCATCGGCTTGAAAATGTAATAAATGTGAAGATGTATTTCGTCCCCAAGAACAGGTGGAATGAGGAAATGAAAATGGACCAAGAACTGAGCCCTGTGGTACTCCATGCCTAATTTAGATCAATGCCGAAGTGACGAGACTTGATCCAACTTTCTGGGATTCAGGAAAGAGATAATCAAATTTAGAGCAAATCCAGATTTTGCCACCAAGAGCTTCATTCTGTCAATCAGTATACAATATTAATTTGGGTTAAAGTCTGCAATCAGGTCAAGTAGTACTAAAACAGAGCACACGCATTCATCCGCAAGTCATTTGTTATATTGAGGACAGTACTTTCGTTACTATATTAAGGAGTTTGCATTTGCATCTTGCATGAAAGGTGCTCTAGACATTTGTGTGTGCCCTGGCACAGCAGAAATATTTCCTACTGTTATAGTGGTTAAATTAAAAGTTCCTTGTAAATATGATAATTTTCTGGGGAAGAGAAACCTTTTTTATGAAGCTTTGTAAGAGTGTAATCAGGAAGACGATTCACATGCTTACCCTATTTTCATTTTTGTCCTTTCCCATTTCCAGCTCAATCAGCTGACTTATGGTATTCATACTTTTCACTTCAACAAATCACATTGCCACAGCCTTTGCGAACTAATCATGTCATTGCTGTCAAACTTTGAAGACTCCTTTCTCTGGTGCAATCAGCTTTCCTTTCAGTGTCGGATGACAGACAACCCTCCTTCATCCTATTCGCTTCCAGTTTTTGTCAGAACCAGTTTCCCAGTTTCCTTCCAGTAAGATCTCCCTTCCACCAGCGTCTACTCTCCATCTGGGGGATATTCCTGTATGACTTATGGTTGTGACTACTCCTGTAGAAATGATGACGTCACGATAAGGTCACAAACATATTAAAATGGAAATGACCAATGTAATCCACTTTTGGGGGGTTGATATAGAAAGAACAGGAGGTGGCTGTCACTGTATATTTCTGAGACAGTAAAGGGAAAAAAACGATTGAATCTGTAAGGGTTCCTGTTGTTCGTTAAGTGTGGGTCGTTTGAGTTGTTCGTTGTCACTTCCTGTTTTATTTTTGTGTTACTTACCTCCTCTCATTTCAGTGTCTTCACTTCCTGCCCCAGGTGTTCCCCATCAGTTCGATAGTTTTTCTACCTGTGTCTCGTTACCCCGCCCACTTCCTGGTGTATGTAGTCTGTGTGTTTTGTGTTCCTTGACGCCAGTTCGTCTGTGTACCTATGTGTCTTAGAGTTCCACCGTTGTTCCCGTGCGTCCAGTTCCCTGAGATCAATTCTCTGGTATTCCCTGACCCAGCTTACGTGACCCGACTCTCCCCTCGCCTATTCCCTATTGGATTTGTTAGCTTCGCTGACTACCTTCCTGTGTACCGAACCTGTTTTTACTTCAGTAAAGACTTTTGCTTTCTCCAAGAACTGTCTCTGGGTTGTTACTTTTGAGTTCCCTTGCCTGTGTTGCAAGTCGTATCATTACAGAATCAGTCCAAATGGGAATGGTTGACATAGGGACAGGATTGTGGTTGGATCTAAGAAGGATTGGATAGTTTCTATCTCCTAATTAAAGAAAGATAAGAACATTTCCCAGTCAAAGCTGCTTAAGGAAAAAACATTGGTGGTGTGCAGGTTCACTAATTGGTCAAGCTACTTTTAAAGTAAGAACCTAGTGTCTTCACTTAGTTAATGAGGGTATAGTAGGTTTTTTTGATTCCTTATGAAGTCCACAGTTGTTGACAGTTTTTTTTTATTATCTTGAGACTAAAGGTGGTCTGTGATGGATTATGAAACAAGTTTAAGATATTAAATTAGAAAAATCAGTGTCTACTTTAAAATCTCTTCATAATACACAGCAGCGAGTCATTTATAGATGCCTTCCTATGCTTGATATTTTTTTCTCACAATTTTCAGTGCTATTCTCCTTTAAACTTAAAATCTGTTTTACAGAGCATGGCACTTGAAAGAACTTAAAAAAATTAAATTAAATTCAGAAATGACTTCAGATTCAAAATTAAATTAGATGAAAAATCTTATATTGGGCACAGTAATATCATTTGAAAACCAGCAGAGAAACAGTGCAGTATCAAAGGTTGAACATAGGCCAGCAGTAGAGCCAATAAAGACCCCCCACCCTCCCCACAACAACCCTGCAGCGCCAGCTACGCTGAGATTCACTGTCTCAATTTGAGATTGGATGTTTTCCTCAGCTCCCCACATGTTTACATCACATATACATCTCTCAGCCAGTGAGAGTTGGGGAGAGTTTGGCACCGGCTCAGATGCATCCCCCTCCTCCCTTCAATACATAACACACCCTCCTACAAAGAACACATTCCACCCTCCCCTTGTCGAAAGGATACCCATCTGCCCCGGAGCCAAATTCCAGCCATATTTTCTGGGAACGTAGCGCTCGGCTTAAGAGAGCCTCCCCTGAGAAGGCCCGGGCCTCCCCCACAAGGGCCAAAAAACGCTACAAATTATTGAGTGAGATGAAACTGAAGACTTTCTTTAAACCCCTGACAGGTACTGCTGGGTCATTATCAAGATGTTCATGGAAGCTCTGTGACACAACAGGGATTGAGAGGGTTTCCGTGATGTACTTCTTCAGGGTGAATAGGCCTTGTTACATCAGCCAGGTTTTGGCATCATGCATTGTTGAATATTCATTAAGAGACAGAATTTTAGTATCAAAAATCGTCAGAAATGACAAATAGAGGTGATTCTGACACCACCACGTGCATTATACACTGGTGGATATTCAAATCTAAATTATTCATTTTTTTTTTTTTTTGTTGAGGGCAAAGAAAATGAGGGGGAGCTCAGGAGAGAGGACATGTAGCATACGAGACACTACATTCCTCCCAGCTCTATCAAGCAGGCATGAGAAGATGTCAGAGAGGGGGCCTGAGGCTGCTCTGGTATGGTTCACCCTTATCTGCACAGATGAACCCTTCTGGCTCTGACCTGGCAACCATCAGCCAGCTCAGTGCAGCTCAGTAGTAGAAGCACTCACATACTGCCACCACACATTAAGCAGCTTTCTTTGTGGCATCAGGAAGCGATCGCTCAAATGTATGTCCATAAAACCCAAAAGACAATTAAAATGTCTTTTAGCATGAATGATCTAGTATTTTTCTTCTTCTTTGGTGCACATTTGGTTGCCTATATGCATTTGCGTTGAGTGCTGGTCAGTGGTGCAAGTACATTTGTTTGAATACTTTGTTGACTGTGAGTATTTCCATTTTCCGCTTCACTACATGTCAGAGGGAAATATTGTAATTTTACTCCACTACATTTATTTTACAGCTTTAATTATACTGACCTCTGAGACGGAGAATTAAATTTGACAGCTCCATGTTAGCATAAAGTTTAGCATTTTTGCCTCCACATCTTTCGTCATATTTGCATCTTAGCACATGCCTTGCAGCATGTCAGATACTATGGTAAGTTAAGGGACAGAAGCAATGAAATCACTTCCTGTTATCACCTCATTGTTTGGTTTCCCGGCAACGCAACAGCAACATCGGAGAGGACAACATCTGAGAGCAGCTTTGATCCTTGAACTTTGTCTCCTAATAACCATCATCACATACTGTAGATGAAATGTTACATTAACTCCTTACTCATAATGAAACTGTGCTGTCAAGCCAGACACTCTTATTGATTGATATAATGAAACATTTTGTCTGTCAAGGAAGTCTCAGACAAATCAATCAGTCCTAAAGGCCCATTAATCATGTATATCTGACGTTGGTTGGGTTTGTTATGATCATATTCGCATCAACAATCAACTAAACTTCACAGCGTTTGAAAAAGACACACAAAGCACTATATTCACTCATATGCATGCCTTCCATGATCCAATCTATGTCCAATGACAAGATTCTCCACATGTAAAGTCTAATATAGTGAATCCATACCCAGTGTATCAATACTCTCTATCTCGACGCAGTGAAAACATTGTATAGGATCAATGCATTCAGCCTCGAACCCTGAGATGTTCTATTAACAGTTTCACACAGCCATTTAAATCAGTGGGAGGAGATCGATTAGGAGTCATCCAGTGTTTCGATGATGGTTGCTTTCTTATGACTGGAATGTCAGTATGAATATCACAGCGACAGTCTTTTCTGTGGTTCTTTTGGTATTAAATGCAGAATGTGAAAAAATATAATATAATAAGTAAAATAAAAAAGTGCTAGAGGTGATTGAAGAAATATCGTATTTAATGAGGGGACTACAAAAGGTGACTCATCGGAGTCCTTTGAGTGGAGGGTGCAGGGTTCAAACGATGTGGCTTTCGTTTGGCTTTTCCAATGATGAATATCTTTTTTAAAAAAAATAATAAATCTCAGTTTCGATGCCAAGACACTAAAAGTATTAAGCATTTGCTTCAAATTGGTATTATTTTCGGGGTCTAAAACAACATTTAGGCTACCACATGTAATCTTTACACTGGAACTGCGAGATGATTTTTATTTTAGTGATCTCTAACGGCCTTGGATGATCTTCCATCAAATTGGCAAGAGACGACATGGCTGACCAATATAAAAGTGACGATTTATTCAAATGCTGAAGTATAATTTTGAGGTACTTATTTCCTTCTGATACTACCCTAGATTTCTTGTCCACTCAATTTTTAGAAATGATTGCACTTTTTCTCTATCATTACAGCTGCATTTACAGCTGTGTTGGTAGTTACTTTGCACGTTATATTTTATAACACACGTGACCAGCTTCTTGTATAATATAATATAATATTAATGCAACATTGAGAGTGGATGAACAATAAACAATGGATCATAAGACTAGACCCTCACTTCTATGAAGCGTTCTGGCGTCTTTAAGGCTTTTTGGATCTGCCTGCTTCCACAGCAGACAGCTGATAAACCACTACACAAACTGGCCACCACCAAAGGGTAAGCACACAAAGTTAGCAACTAGCTGGTGAACACGGTGGAGCATTTAGCAGCTAATGAGACAGATATTTCCCTTCGGAGTAGGTGAAGTGATGAGAAACATGACTTTAAATGGATGATACTAAACTAGCAACTGTTTGTCATATTAATTTTATCATGTGATGATGATGAGTAGTGTAATGCTGTTGTACTACTACTTATGCCTAAATAGATTATCCTAGTACTTTTGACTAATAGTCAAAAGTTGATAACTAAATGGCAGACTGACATTGGCACCCAATACATTGTATACTGATTTGTCATGCAAAATACATTTTGAAGGAATCGTTGATAATTGCCTGGATTTTATTCAACAACAATTTTATCCTCTAAAGAATATTCTACTACATGTGGGAAGGTGGTCGGGGGTACACTGCAGGTCCTGCGTGTAGGTTAGGCAACAAAAACAATTTGTTTTAAGATTAGGAAAAAGTTATAGTTTTGATTTAATATTCCACAAAGTAAACATGTACGATCTTATGCTTGAGTCAGTGTTGATTTTTCAATATTTAACCAAGACCACAGTGTACCCTTAACCCTAACATGTTGTTTTGAGTGCCTTATCATAACCATACAAATTTGAATCACGCTTTAGCTACTCCGGATTGAGTAAACCAAGTGTGGGAAGACTATTGTGACCAAATAGGCCACACAAGATGGGGGATGACCGGACACACGGGCAGGCTGACTGTATGGGCCTTATGTTAGTACAGGAAGCAAGTTGAACAAAGAATAACTAGAGAGTCTAAAACAATAGACATCCACGCAGAGAAAAACAGAAGTGACTTCAGCTTCTGTTTGTTCCTCCATCATTCCTTGTGAGCGGTAATTGCACAGTGAAACATCCTGTTTTGAGTTACCTAACTCAATAGAGTCGCTGCTGCAATAAACAATAAGAATATTTCCTAAGCTGTGTAATGGAAAGAATCGCAGGGAAATGGGTTGTGACAGAAAAATGTGCCAATTGAAGTTAATGTAGACAAACGTCTTTTATGCTCGTTGTACAACATCTATATGTTTTGTCCTAAATAAGAGGTCAAGCTGACACGCTGCGTTGTTTATGCTGCTGTAAAGATGACAGCATCCAAAGGACATTATGGATGAATTGATAAGATTCCAACAGGGGGGGGCAAAGGTGTGATTTATGCTAGGAACTTGCTCACGGGGTGGCCTGGGTCAGGGAGAAAACGGTGGCCAAGGTTGTCTGTGAGAGCAGATTAAGTGTTCAGACACAACCTGTCACTGAAAAAACAGCCTCAACTGTGGGACCCCAGAATAAAGCCAGAAAGTGAATCGCAAATCCATCACATTTTCCAATACACATAAGGACATTTAATCCCTGCACACAAACACAGGTGACATAATTAGACAGGGGGGGGGATTCTGACAACAGGAAGTGAGGTAAAGAGGCAGGTGCTGCTTCCTGCTGCTGAGGTACAAGCATGGCGAAGGAAAGAGGCTGGGAGATTTAAAGAGGGGGAGGCAGGGAGGTGACTAGGGATTTGGGCTAGCAGATGGTGATTCTCTCACTGTGGAGGGAAGTGAAGCTGAGCGAAGCTATGAGGAGAATGGTAAAGAGTGCGGACAGGGGAGGAAGGATGTAAGTTGGTCCCAGGGGGAGGATGAGGTAGTGGGGTTATCCACCGGCTGGGCTGGGTGCGCTCAGTGCGGTCTGGAACCATATGAGCCAAGCAGGGAGGGTCAGAGAAAGTCAGAGGGAGTCTCTGCAGGAGATTGAAAAGCTCAAGAAAGATGGAGCGATACAAAGAGAGAGTTCAGTGCAATGGGTCATATCATAGGATATGTGGTGATGTTCTTTTTTTTTCTTTTCTACAGAAGAGGGAAACAGCTAGCCTGGACTAAGTGTTGACATCATGTCCAGACTAGCATTTGTAGCTCTAGCTTCTTTTCTAGCACGTTCTTAAGACTTAAGACTTTCTGGATAGATTAAACCTATTCCTGGTGTTTATTTTCCATATTCAACAAATTGGCATCCATTACAGCGCTTCCAAGACACTGCGGTTGCAATAAATATTCTGGCACGTAGGCTAACTACCCTTAAAATCACAACTTTACAGGTTTTTCCTACTGATTAAACAAACCAGATATAGCGTGATAACTGCTGAGCTTTAGTGTCGCTAGTGGGCACATGGTGTTACCTTTGGACGGAGCCAGGACTGGGTGTTGGCTTCAGCTACATATTTAAAGCAAAGACCGTGTTATCGATCTTCTCACTCTTGACGAGCGTATTTCTCAAAATGTCAGACTATTCCTTTAAATTCTCAGCTGCGCTCTCCCTGAAATTTGCATAGTTACCTGACGGGGACACTTTCCAAAGCTTTCTTTTTTCCTTCTTTTTTGTGTTTTTTTTCTTGAGGAAGAGCCGTGCTGAAAAGTGTAATCAGCTTTGTGTCGAACAAAAAGCAGGTG
This sequence comes from Bovichtus diacanthus, assembly GCA_943590825.1. Lineage (NCBI taxonomy): Eukaryota > Metazoa > Chordata > Actinopteri > Perciformes > Bovichtidae > Bovichtus > Bovichtus diacanthus. The sequence continues at coordinate 84,641 of CALSBV010011267.1, read as the reverse complement.
TGTGAAGCTAGCTGCAAGGGGAAGGAGCTGAGAAAAGAGAAGGGGGTGACGGTGGTGGGGAGGGGGCAGCGGTTGCGGTGGTGGAGAGTCGGGGGGGCGCTTCACTTTCACATCCATTTCACCAAAAGAAAACAAAAAAAAAAACCTGAGGATAAATCCCCGAAATAGATTTGGGCTCAAAGTGGCAGACTCCAAGCTGTTTCTCTTTGCCATACGGCAGCTGTCTTCAAACGTCTGGGATGACACAGCAAGCATCCTGTTTATTGACTACCAGCAGGAAACACTTTCAATGCTAACAGTGTGCGCTACTTACAAGTCTCCTTGCTGCTGCTGCTGCTGCTGCTTCTTTTTTTTTAACCTCATCCCTCTCCCCAAAAAAAGGGGGGAGTGTTAACTTGAAAATGAACCATCTAGGGAAAGCTGTGCATCAATATTCATTCATGCAGAACATGCATTGTCAAGAAGAAATAGAGACGGTGATGAGTGCTGCATTTATTTGTCATTTACCTCCTGGTATGCTAATATAATGAGGTCTGCTCACCAAATAACCAAAGTCTGCATGAATACTGATTCTGTGCCGTGTTTCCAAATGCAACTGGCACACGGAGAACACAAATATTGCCTTTGGGGTTTCTTTTTTTTTTTTCCTCAAGAGAATACTTAGTGATAATAATGGTCTACATTTTCCTTTGAGGCAGTGAAGAGAAAATTGTATTATTCCATCAGACTAAGATTATTGCATTATGTGTTCCTTGCATAGTTAAATAAACAATAAATCTTAAGGCAGGGCACTGGTAAAGCTACACAAAGGTAGAGCACATCCTTGCTTTATTGATGACAGTCGTGAGGCAGTCCGACAGTCACATCTCTTGTTAGAGGGCAGATGGAAAGCTCAAACTAAGGGACTTGGTGGAGAGTTAAGTACTTTTCTTTTTTTTTTTTTTTTTTGCTGAAATCTGACTTTTTCTCATAAATATTTTATTTCAGCCTTTCTTTGTGATATATACTCAATCAAATAGTTATATCAAGGTGGCTTTTGTGCGTGTCGATGGGGTGATAAAGGTGTAATTTAAGCAATTGCAAAGACAACAATTCTCTCTGTATTGGGGCTTTAATTATTTTCATCAGTATTCACAGACTTTTCCTGGTTCACTCATTTGGCGTCAAAATCGTTTGTTTGGCAACTGTTTGACTATTAAGTCAAAAGGAGGGTCCAAAGAAAAGAAAATCTAAATTGAAATATAAGATTCCATCCCCCTACCCACGGCAATCATTTTTGTCGAGGAACACTGAGGGATGATTTAGCTCCTCTCAATTCCTTAATTGGGAAACTTTGATCCGATCTTTTACTTTTTGCCGTGAATATGTGCCACCTCATGAGCAGCACGGAAAAGATGAGCAAATTATATGAAAATGGTTCATGGGAAAAACAGAGATGACTTTCCACAGTCAGAAAAAGAGTCTACTCCTCAGATGAGACCGTTTCAATGGTTTCTGCATTCACCACACGTACGGAAGCACATACAGACCCCTGTACGACTCAAAGATGTGTATATAGCAGCATGGATACACAGTTTACTGTATACTGGCACAGGTTAGCGCCACTATCTGGAAGTACCACCACGTAAACAACATGGTTTTCTAATAACATGTTTACTGAAGACAGAGTGAGTCAGGTCTCATGGGGTTACACCAGGACACTGGATGTCTGCGTCATCGAAACCATAATGGAGCCTTCAAGTTAAGCTACAGCGTAGTAGAAGAACACTACACCGACATTGACCCGAGGGTGCAGGTCTTTGTATCAGGTGACAGTGGGGGGGTTGTGGCCTTGACACCTGGTTTTAAATGGGAAATTGGATGTCTTTGTTTGTAGAGACTCATATTTTCTGAGGACTCATGATAATTACACACAAGGTTTGACAGACTACATCCTTGCCCAGACATATTTCTTTAAAAGTGTGCGTGATGAATTGAAATAGATATATTTTTCCCATTACAACTGAAAGTGACCCCTTTGAATAGCAAATTATTTTTCTCATTCCATTCGAGCATTCCTTTCTTTTTTTCACAATAATAAAATGGCAGGATAGAAGAATGTTGGGCACAAATGTCATGGTTGTAATTAAGGGATATGTCAGCACTGCTGTGCCTCTCCAGAAAAAAAAAAGCTGTGATCTATCTCTCTCTCTCTCTCTCTCTCTCTCTCTCTCTCTCTCTCTCTCTCT
>CALSBV010011267.1:560-82403 GCA_943590825.1 Bovichtus diacanthus | reverse complement strand
TCTCTCTCTCTCTCTCTCTCTCTCTCTCTCTCTCTCTCTCTCTCTCTCTCTCTCTCTCTTTGTGTGAATGACATTGTTTATGTTTCACTTATCTCTGGCAGATGTTAGCTGAGTGAAATTGAATTCCTGGCAATGAGGGGGAGAGATCACAGCACGCATCCTTTTTTATGTCTAGGCACAGGATTTCTCCTGGCCGGCCTTGATCCCTTGATTGTCTGCCCTGCAATGTTGTTGGTGGTGGATAATGACAAAGGTCGAGGGTGAAACAGACTTTTCCTGATTCACAGGGCCAAGGACCCACTGTCGGCCTGTTGGTTTGAACATCTCAAGCCTCCTATGCACCGTACATGACAAATGATATGCAGTAATACAAATCAGCTGTGTAATTATTTTATTCAGCAGTAACAGTGCTGGCAAATTACTGGTTGTAGCAGCTCCTCACAAGTTTGAGTAAAACACATATCATACCCGGATTATGGTTCTTCATATTTCTGCTTTTTTCCACATTATCAGGATAGACTTGTAAATCTTCCTGAAAGATAAATCCTGCAGTGATAAAATGTAGTCAGTCATCTTTATTGGATTTTTGAGACTGGTGTGAAGACGGCGAGATGAAATTGCCGCTCGCAAATAAAAACACGGCAGAGCCCCTGAGTGAAAGGCTTTGCTTGCATGCTGAATAGCACGCATTTATCTCAAAACTCGGAGCTGCTGTTTCTGCTGCAGTCGAGCATTTCCCCAGAAATTGTTGGTTAGATGATGCAGCATCGCTTTACTGTAAAACCAATAGAGAGGGAGAAAAAATAAAGAGAGCAATTTGATGTAATTTGCTGAGAGGCCAAGCTCATGTGTAGGCGCTCTCTTTGCTCCTGTTTACCCCGAGCTGTTTTTCAACCCGGGATAACAACCCTGAACAAACATGACTATCAGCTGATATTGCAGAGGTCTCCACAAAGCATGTGCAGATGACACTCATTACCAGTGCAGGTCAGGAAGAGACACAGGCAGCAGTTACACAGCAGCACCTCTGTGGCTTTGTTATGCTTGATTGAAATAACAATTTGCCCCCTGGAGAAATTTGAGATGGAGACAAAAACATAAACAAATAATGAGAAATAACAATAAAAACTTTAATGGAAAAGTAATGTACAGCATGTACCAAACTCAAGATGCAGCTCAATCAGTGTTATTTCCCTGCTGTTGTTATGCAATGCACCTTTGAGAGATGACCTAACTACTGGGTCTGTCATGTCTCATGGTTCCAGCGTTGGCTCTGGTGTTTTTGACGTTCTGTAGATACACATCGCCCATACAGACTCCCATAAAAAATGGTCAAAATTACAAATCACTGGAAAATCAAATGGTAATAGTCTGTTTTTTTTGCAAAAAAAATGTTGGGCTTGCATTCCTTTATTATATAGTCTATCTGACGATAGACAGAGGGGGGGGTGGCATGCAGGAATGATGATTTGAACCACGGATTGGATTCAAACTAAGGACTCAGCTTTTTGTACATCACACCTCCAGCTGAGCTACCGGGATGCCCCAATAAATCTGGTGTTCTACTAAAGTATTACATTTGTTAGAATAACTATAATATAACTGTTTTCGTAGGTCAGTTAGGAGAGCAAACTAATCTGAGCCTAGCATGGCAGATTGCATGTTTTTAGTTACTGTAATAGAATGCGTGCTTCTAAAGGGGACACATTATGATTATTTAGGTTCATACTTGTATTTTGGGCTTCAACTTGAACATGAAACCATTCTTTACTCTCTGTTTGAATATACCTTTTGAAAGGCTCCGTTGTAGCGCCTGTCTCCTTAAACAGGAAAAGCCCCCCCCCCACTTGCGAGAAACACTGCAAAGGTAGTTTTCAAGCTGTTCGTGGAGATATGGGGGGTGTATAATCGGTGGGGTACACCTTTTAATTTAACTCCAGTCTGACAAATTGTCATCATTTTAACGGACTTATACAAAAGTGAGCTCTCAGCAGATAGTGAAACGTGTCTTTTGTTCGCCCTCATGTGCTGGCTGTTCACCAACAGTCTTCAGACTAATTCTCTGCTAATGTAGATTCAGACTGCGCAGCCATATATCATCTGTAACTATGAATACAGTATTTATCTGCCCTTTGACAATACATATGATCGGTCCCTGAATGGAACAGCAACAGTTTGCACGTGCCCAACTTCCATGGGCCACTTAATAAATAATATCCCTTTACTGCTATAATTCATCCTACATATCTTGTCTGGGCATCGCACGCGTACAGTAGCTCCTGAAACAGCAACAAAGAGTATGAAGGTGCCCTTTAAATGCCTGAATAAAACACAAATGCTGTACATTGAAAAAGGACCACCAGAGCTAAACCTGTTATGGTTTCAATTTGATCCCTTGTAGCATGAAGTTGACCCCTTTATCTATGCCACAGATTGAATTGAAGAAGCTGGAGGAGTTTGTGTAGAGGACAGTTATCATTCACGGCTGCTTTTTAGGGGTTCTTGGGTTTTAAATACACAGATAATGGGAGTGAGGAAGGCACATTATTAAGAAAAGCGTGTGGAGCAGAAGGGTGGTGCCATCAGTCAAAGAAGACATTAGAGATTTAGATCAATCCTGTTATATAGGAAAGCGTATGCACAATATGGCTGATCTCCATATTCATATGTACAACTCTGTGCAGTGTCATTAATAATCCCAAAGATGGTCCATAAACTCAATGGTGTAGCGATGGAAATTCAATATGAGTAAGCGGATGGTGTAGGGCCTTCAAATATGTGGGGGTTGTGATTAGGGTACACGGATGGGGAAGTGGATAAGGAGAAGATATAAAAGCAGCCACACATCTGCATCCCCACAGGAGAGCTTTTGCAGAGGAAGATGAATATGGATTCCCATTAGTAAGCGAATAGTTCATATCCAGGTGATTTGTTGCAAAGTATCAGCAGCTCAAATCTCTACTCCCTCCCTCCGGCGCCGACACTCCTCCGGTGAAGTCATTTGCGGAACTAGATTCCTCCAGACACCCCAGATTAAAATGCAGTTGAATGAAGTGGCAGGTGGCAATCACTCCCCCAAGCTCATCTCCCCCTTGTCCCGGCTCTTATTTTATTGAAGTATATAAAAAAAATAAAAAAAACACATCCAAGAGGATCCTGGTTAGTGCTGAGAGATTTAGGGAACATCGGTCACAACCTGATGCTAACGACGTCTGATGAAAGGGCGGGAGATGAACGTGTGTGATGGAAAAGCAGAGCCCAGAGCGAGAATCAACATTGAGGCTCTCTGACGAGACACCATAAATAATAACCAGCAACTGCTTGAGCAATTTATGACAAATGCTCGGCGGCGTGCCCTGGCACATTTTGGTTTTGGGTAACGACGCTCACATGGAGGAAGCAGCAGAGGTTGTATTTCGGGTTGGGAGTGAAGGATGTTCTCGCAGCAGAAGACGCCATGACCTGGTTTCTCAAAATAGAGCCATTAAATGCAACTTTACCCAATGACACAAGCAGTGCTCGACTTTATCAAACTTTTCACATTGCAACTTAACTTAACCACGGAAGAATGTGAATCCCAGTATCCACTCATCGGAATATGTTATCACCCGCTCTCCACGGCCTCAGCACGTCACTGAATGGCGAGCCAAGGTCAACGTGTTTGCACAAGGAGGAGATACGTCGAGGTCAAAAGTTTATCAAAGAAATAGAAAATTCCCATTCAGCCCGGCACCCACGGATGAACAATGGATAAAGATGGAGATCACGACTGGACAATGCTGCTGACCTCATTCAGTCTGCCACATTCACTCCTCCATTCACCTTCATATCTTTGCACCACTTTTCAGTGTTTTCACACCGAATCAATAGGAGCCGCATAGAACGGCTGACTTGAAATTAGCTGGAAAAGTAATGACAAAAAATATCAATAAGTGTAGATAATGTGACAGCAAATGTCTTCATTGCCATGACTGTAATGGAAAGCCATTATCACTTTACTGCTGAATTCCCCAACCAATTGTAATTGCAATATTATAGCCTATTGCAGTAAGAGTTGTGATATTTTTTATTGATGCCGCTTCTATATTTCAGGGGAATGAAAAAAACAGTGAGATATTCCCAACCCTCCCTGTTTGTAAAGGTAGGCACCTCTTTTAAAACATGTTTCAACACAAACCTATGTGAGAGGAAGGCTTTTTGTTGTTGCTTTTGCCCCGTCTTCCAGTGGCATGTCCCAACCGAGGCCCCTGGTGCAATCTATCCCAGTCAATCCATGTAGTGTTTCCTGGCAGCCACATATTGTTTGCAGATGACAAGGCTGGAGTTCCTCAGCTTTTGTTAAGTATGTGCACGGAGATCAGCATGAGTGTGTTTACAGTGGGCCGCGATGATAATTCCTGCCAGGCATCTCAGATATGCAGTATGTTTGCTCACGAGCGCCTCACCCTTTCCATTGCCGCTTCCCTTGGAGCGGGACCGCCAAGAAAAACAGCGCGGGGCAAACGTAAACACGGGGTGTACAGATTGATGAGTGTGAAGCCCTGTTATATAAGCCAGGGCTATTCAGATAGGGGCGTGTTTAGAGGTTGGCACAACACACTTGAAGTAGGTGCTTGAGAGAGATGTAGAACACTGGCCGACTGTCAAAACACCTGGCACGTTGCAACACGTTGCGTTTGCACTTGAATGTGTTCACATGGGGTTTTCTATAGCATACTATCTCAAGTGAGTTGCAAAACATGCTGATTTGATAGCAGTAGCAGCAATGATAGATGTGCACGGCTGCAGCTGCGTGGAACACAAACAAAACACAGAGATTATTCAGATCTCTTTCAGCACAGGACAATCAATTTAGTCACGTGCGATTTGACTTGTTCTTTTATCAAGGCAGCAGACTGAGGAGTTTCTCCATCACAGGTGTAGCTTAAAGTAATGGCCACAAGACTTTTTTTCAATTGTTGCTCTGCCAATTAAAGTTGCTCATTAGGGACTGATGGTAGAGCTGTTGTTAGTCTAATTAGCAGCCACAGGCCATATTGGAGTCCCACTGCTCTGTCTATGGCATATGAACAAGTAATTACAAGTCCAGTCTCAAAAATGTCTCATTTCATAGTAAACGGTGCTGCAGTTGTTTTATACTGTAGCCTATTTATTGTTTGCTCTTCATTTAAGTGTCCGTAGGAGTTTAAACACGTGTCAGTTTGAGGTTAAAGCTCTCCTCCATTCAAAAGACGTTCTTCACCGTGCAGAATGAAGAATGAAGTTTTGACACTCGACTGTTCTCAGATTCATCTGCTGGAATGTTTCTCTGCGCTCACCTTAAATAACCTTGAAGCTTGCGGTGATGCACAATGAGTGCACGGGCAGAGTGCGGGAAGGTAGACAGGCAGGAAGGTAAAGAGGCAGGTAAGACTTTTTACAGTCCTGTAACTGCCATAGATACAGATTATTATTATTTATTTTTTTGTAACGCATTTGATTTATTAATTGCTGTCGGAATGTAAAGAATATTTCAACAAATATGACAAAGAAAATTCTAAAAAATTTCTAAAATACAATACCCACCCTGGCTCTAAGTTTTAGTTGTGAAATCACAATGTCTGGAAGCCAACTGTGGTACAATATGCAAGTTTGAAACTCTAAGAGCACATAGCCTACACTGAGAAATGGACTTTTCACTGCAGTGGGAGTAGAAATCTTGTGTAAAGCGTGAACTTTTAAAATGAAACATATAGGACATTTCCACTGTACTAACTTTTCCTGCGGGCCAGGAACTTTTTAACAAACTTAGGAATCATAGGCTTGAATTAGTTCCTGTACAGTAATATATTTTTTCCTGTACCTAAAAATGATGCTCCCATATAACAAAACTGCTATTATGTTTAGAAGGAAACTTGCTTTTGAGTTACCAGTGCTGAGGGTTCCGCTGCTGGGGAAACATGTTGGCAGGCCCAAGCAAATTAATTTGTCTTAAAAGATGTCTGGATGGGGGATCTTTATATCCTAATCCAAGTCATTTTCACGTCCTCACCAATTGTAACGTGTAAAACTTGAAAATTCTTCGAAAAACGGTTCATCTTTAAATTACAGCTGTGCACTAAATCACAACTCTAACTGAAGTACAGAGTTATAAATAGGACCAAAGCGTGCATGCTCGCATCCTTTGCCCTTTCACTCGTCCTCTCCTAGATATCAGGTCCCATCAAAAGTGCCGCCCCGCTTTACAGCAATGACAAGGCACCATTTGGCCAGTAGATTTTTAACCATGTCCCAGGGCACCAGCTGGCACTCAAACACACTTCCCATTTCCCTCCAAAGTGAGCCTCCTGTTGTCCGTCCGTACACACAAGAGCTGAGAGGAGGGAGGTGTCAGTGAAGGGGAGGGAGGAATGGAGAGCAGGAGTGTCGAGAGGAAGGGTGGGCTAACAGGCAAACACTAAAGGTTACCATCCCCATTTCACATCAAATATCAAGGACACCAGTAATTACCGCATGCAGCTGAGAGGTTCCGACACCAGCGTAGGGCATCTCTTCTATCTGACCTTGTAGTAGCCTGGACTGAAACGCTAGAAGCTCATACTGGAAGGGTGACAACGGAAAGAAAGAAAGAAAACACTTGAAAATGACACTCACTAATTGCAATGCTCCCAAAGTGCAGTGTACCCTAATTGCATGTCAGGATGTGTCCAGTGTTCCCGTCTCTCTGGCATGGCTTCTCAAGGAAATAGATTTCTCCCCGGATTTGATACCATTGCCTCGGCGCAAACAAGGCCCGCTCTCCTCACCTTTTTTGTCAATGTCACAAAGCATAATGCAAGCCAAAGACCCCCACCAGCCATTTCAATTGGATTACATTTATGTTGAAGGTTAGCTGGAATCACACATGAAGGGGCAAGAAGGATTAAGAGAAAAAAAGAAGAAGCAGAAAACGGGAAGGAAACAGAAGAAATTCACAGCGCTTATTAACATCCCTCTGTTACTCAGTGTTGCGTGTGGCCAGGGCTGCAGAATGAACCGAGGGTGTGAGTGTGTGAATTTTTGCTTGTCGGCTTTGTGGGTGGGCACAGGGCCTGGGCTGCATGTGCCGTCCGGGATAATACGGAGTCAACCGGGAGAATTTGATCCTTGGTTTGGAAGGCCGGGCGCATTGTTAAATTCCCGGATTAGGCGGCTGTAAAGGGAGGGAATGTTAACTGTGCTGGTCAGCAGGCTCGGCCAGGATCAGCGTGCTTATTGAGACTGCTCTGAGCGGCTGTCACCCGCTGAGAGTGTGAGATGACATGACGCCCAGCCGCGTCGCTCCCCACTGACCCACATATCACACCTCCGTACAGAAAGTCCCAAATAACTGTGCTAAAATTTGCCATGGCTGTTAATTAATTCTCACAATAGGTCAGCCGGCTGTCATGCTTTGACTGCGTTATCTGAGAATTTGGAGCTAATGAAGAAAAGAGGTAACTCTTGTGTGACGCCTTTTATGATATCCAAATAGATAAAGCGCACACTCTCTATGAATAAAGGTTTCTCAAATATATTTACAGCGAAAGCAGCTGGGCCCTAAATAAGAATCCCAGCAATATAGCCCACCTGCGCTAAGAATAGCCAAGATGCAAAACTGTAGCTGTGGCATGTATGAGAGGCATGCGTGTCTTACAATGGGAGCGAGGAATGGAAAGTCTCCAACCGAGAATGATCAATTAGGAACTCGCTCAGGTACCCCACGCGCTGTCATGGCTTATTTGGGTTGTTGTTGCCACCTCTGTTGTTTATTGAGCCCCAGCCATTAGGGTTTGTCGGGGAAGAGCTGGTGTTGTACGCCTGTGCTCCCCCCACCCTCCTTATTTTTTTCCCCTCGGGAAGGCAGCAGTGTCTCCAGTCATTACAGGCTGTGTGTTTGAGGTGAGTGGGCTGGTGTGTGTCTACACTCGGCTCTTCAGTCATTGGAAAGCCACCCGCTCCCCTCCTGCCTGCCTGCCTGCCCGCCCGCCTGCCTGCCTGCTTGCCTGCCTGCCTGCTCAGTCTGTGTTGCAGAAGGGAGGCACTGGCTTGTGTCATTGCTCTCTGGGGCATTGCCCCGGCCCTGTTTGTCTGTCTGTTTACCTGTCTGCTTTAGTCTGCCAGCTCGTCTATCCGTCTTTTTGTGTCACCTTGCCGCTGCTGCGCCGCGGGCCTCATGGTGTCCATCCTGTTGCAAGGCTTCAAAATGACATCGGTTTGGGGCTCATGGCAGAGACAAGTTCACACACTCTTCATTATTAGCGTCAACATGTTGTGCTGAGTCTTACTCAGTGCTTGTTAGGGCAGTGGCAAAGGTGCCTGGGTGGTGCCTATTAAAATAGGCTTTATTTAGTTTTAGGGGACTGCATGTCGTGCTCCACAGGAGGCTTCATGGTGCTTTGTTTACTTGACTGTTATCATCATTAATAGTCAGTGGCGGAAAGTAAAAAGGACATTTACAGCACATTCTTGCGTGTTTTTATTTGATGCTACTATATACCTGGACAACCATATTTCTGAGAAAGATATTGTACTTTTTACATATCTACTTCGGCAGCTATAATTACTTTGCAGATGAGTAATTAAAAAACCTTATTATGAGCATATACAATATAATGTATAGTAATACAGTAAATAAATCACTAACACTAAAAAAAGTGTATAATTAGCTCCATTGCAGCCAGCAACATTAAAATGCTGTTTACGTGTTAATACTTTACCAATAATAATCCATTAGTATAATATATAATAATGTAACACTGACAGAGCTCATTTTGCCTGAATAGTGAGTACATTTACTTCAATCTCTAAGTATCAATAAAATTATTCCTGTTACATGTTGCTGATAATACTTGTGTAATGGAGTATTTTAAATTGTAGTATTGTTACTTTTACTTAAAGCAATAGTTTAACCTTTTGACTGCTGACTTTTTGAATAGAAGCAGTAGCAACAGACAAAGTAGTATCATTAGCAGCAGATGTTGTATTATTATATTTAATAACTAATTTCCTGTCTACCTTTTGAAGAGGACTTAAACCATTACTACTTGCTGGTTTAGTGAGAAACGAGTAAGCCTTCACTCTGCATCAAGGTCTATTTGACGAGTAACTAAGGCCATTAGTATGTACAGTTTGTGCTTGGTTTATTTGTTTATGTCAGTCCTACTCCCTGGAGCCCTTTGGTGGTGTGATGGTATAATTCACCACTTAGCCTGTTTCCCGGAAACTGCTGCTTGGAACAACAAGTTGCATTAGAAAGCAGTCATGAGATATGAATGAGTCATTCTCAGCTGGGCAAAGGTATCTGCTGGAGGGAGGGGGGAGTGAGACAGAGAATCTCTAACAGTGGTGATTATCATCTGATCGCTGCAGCAACCAGATGATGATGTACAAACAGGAACACATGTTGTTTTGTAGCAACCTTAATGATTATTTATTGAAGTGTTATATTGTGAGCTCAAATGGGAAGTGAAAACTACACTGTGTGGGTCACCTCAGCTCAGAGTGTCCACTCTCGGAGAATATCTATTATGTGAGCTTGGGGGAAAATGGACTTACATGGGGTTTAAATGAAAGTAATGATTACGCTAAAGAAAACTCAGAATGGAGTATAACAAAAGCAGTGGCATGATAGCTTATGAAGGGAGGCAAGGGGTTTCAGGGTAGGATTTCCTTTTGATAGGCAAAGAAAACACGTAAGGTTTGAGGAAAGAGGGAGGGCAACAGAGGGGAGGAATTTGTGAAAGGAAATGCCGATGACACACACATCAAATAAATGACATAACTGTTCAAAGTTCAACAGCGTTCGCAAGCAAGTGAGGTCATAGTTGGTAGGATTTGTTACTTTGGCAACAGCAGGCCGGTAGCCTGCACACTATCTGTGTCCTAATGTACAGACAGGCGCTGAGTCAACAAAGCTGGTGTTTGGAGTCAACCTTTAAAAGTCACGACCTTAGCAAAAGGTGCAGTGGAGCTGATGTGTTTCCTATACTGTGCAGATATCTAAAGTTCACACTCTGCATTAGTTGATCAGCTTTCCTGACAAAAACACAATTATAATAAAGTAGCACAATAAAGAATTTCCAAAGTTCATTCTTTACAGTGCCATAAACTTTGCTTTGATGAATCTTACCCTGAATGTGGATTCAAACAAGGAAGTAGGATCTTAATGTCATGAGCAATGGCTTACTCATAGTGCTGCTGCTCAAAGCCTCACTTTAAATGCGTCTGACAGTCATTCATGACAAACTTAACCATGTGAAAAAAAAGAACCCTATACCTGCGAAGACAAAAGCAGTTCTCTTTTCTTATATCTCCGTTGTATCTCCCTCAGATAACTTCATCCGAAACTGATCTGTGACCCAGATCTGTGGCAATAAACAAAGACCGGCGTTTGGATAAGAATGATAAGCGAGCAGTGGAGTCACATTGTGAGGTGTGAGGACAAAGAACCCCTGGGCAAAGGCCTGCCTCTCAGGTCAATGGCTCAGAGAGAAAGACTTAAGCTCAGATAGCACAGTGAGGGAAGTGACTAACATGACATTGTAGAACACAGATTTGGTATCAGATTGGAAACAGGCACAAAACAACTTGATGCGTAAAGGCTTTTTTTATTATTTTTCTTATCCAGTAGATCGATTCAGCTGGAGGTGACAGATTGAATCCATGCTGTGTGTGTGTGGCTGTCGCTTTTAGACTGTTGGGATGGTGGGAAAATGTGGATTTTAAGCACCACACCACAGGTCAAAATTAGAGGAAAGATCTCACAAAAATATAACTTAACCACATATTTACTTAAAGTTCTAGAAATGCAATTCATGACAATATTTCCCTGTGACAGGATTGATAAACAGATCGTATGTTTTCTGCAACACATGAATCTATGAGTCAGTGTTGCTTTCATTCATGCACAAGGAATTTGTCTGCATGCTCTCCAGAACTGGGTGATATGTGATCCTGTATCAGAGTCTGATAATACCACATTCAGCTCAGCGCGTTCATGGTCACGGTAACCTGATCGTAACCCCTCCCTCCTCTTTCTCTCCCACACCCGAAAGTTTACAATGAATACATCCCAGTTCCCCTAATCAGTGGGCTGGGTCCGTGTTTATACCGTGGCCTTGTTAAATACCACCCCCGAAACAGCCAGAGAGCGCTGGTTCCCACAGAGGTTGGCAGAAAATAATAAAAATACTTAACATTCCTGCACCCTGTATAATGGTAGTAGCCTTTAATGCAGAGCTGGCATCACTAGAGGGAAAAACAACTTTCAGCCCCTGAATGCACCACCCTGTGTGAAACAATGACCATTGAACTGTCATGCTGATTTTCCAGCACTTTAAAGATCTTAAAATCTCTCCCTGCGTGACTGCAATGTTCAAAACAAAGCTCTACTTGAAATCTTTCGTTGGCACAATGTGTTTCCACTTTTTCTGGATCTGCGGTTGGAAGGAGTGAATGAAGCTCAGTCGGAGGCGGTGCATGAGATCGCTCCACTGTTTGTTTTTCCAGAAATTAATGTTTGTTTCATTTAAACAGAGAGACTCCTGAGGGTGACGAGAGTGTCTCTGTAGATAAGAGAAAGCGACTCTGTTGCTATTTACTTGAGTGATAACCTCAAGGCCATATGAGACAGCCTGCATGGTCACTGGTCATTTGTTGGTGTCAAAACACCACCACCATACACATGGCGGCATACACTTATAGTGCATTACAGTACATTTTCAATGCTTCTGATAGACTGACGTTGACGTTTCTCTCTTTCTTTCTCTTTCAACGTCCTGGTGGCGCTAGTGGCAAAGTCAATAGTCGCTTTAAATATTGTGATGGTCTGTTTTCAATTATGTTGAGCTAACCTCAGCATATTTAAATTCATTCAAAAGGTCAGTGTTGATTAATATGGGATTAACATGCACTGTCCCCTTATTAATAAACAAATAAACACAAACTAATAATTACATTCTTTAAGGCTGAATAGCGGAAGACGTGTCTACCTAAACCAAAGAAAAAAAAATGTTATTGCAGGTTTTTCACTATGTGGCAAAGTGTGTGTAGCGGTGATCAGGCAAGAACCATATCAGAGATGGACAATATTGATTTCCATCCCAATATATCAGCCAACTGATATATCGGTCTGTTCTGAATGCAGGCGCACAAACCAATTCACAAACCTCCATCACCAAACACCCCAAGAGTGTCCTGACTGATTGCTGTGTCCCATGCATGTCCACTCAGACATGCAGCTAAAACACACACCTGCACACACTCACAGGGCCCACTCTTCATCCTCAAGGTCAAGAGCTGCTGGGAGGCAGAGTCTCCTCACTGACGGCCTGATGGAGCTGACACCTCGCGACCCATTGTACACACATGTTGATCTGTCCCCAGACGTGGCCTGACAGCGGCACATAAGGCCAACGTCGCACTAAACCATCAATGCATTTCAATGAGAGGATCTCACCGGTTGTGTGTGTGTGTGTGTGAGTGAGACAAGGAATGTAGCGATGGGGGATTGTGACAAAGCTAAACACATTTGCAGGCTGGACAAGCCCCAGCCCTGTGGAGTATGTAATCCAAAACCAGGCCAATGATTATCTCCCCTCCCCGCAAGCGCTGACTCAATTCTGATTTATGATTGGAATGAATATCGATTTTCCAGGAGCTCTTTTCCCCCCCTCGCTCTTCCCTTCCATTTCTCCTTTTAACAAAGGAGTGAATGATGTATGTGCATTGATTTCCAATCAATTATTTTTATTCTCATTTTATTTAAGCTTGGACAAATTTTCAGTGGCACCCGCGGAGAGCAATGCATCTCTATCAATAGTGCTGTACCTCATTACTAACTGGCCTTCTGATGGTAAGCAGGGAAATAATGAGAGGGCGTTTATTTCTGAGTCTGTCATGTCTGCTTATGCATTGTTTGGCTATAAATTTGTCTCTGCCTTTTTTTTTTTATGACACTGACAAGCACATTTAAAAAAAAAACATAAATGTTATGTATCATTGGTACTATTATTTACCATTGTTATGTACAGAACTGGTAACTAAGGTATTCCTATTTTCCTCTTTTTTTTCTGTATATATATGATCAAAAGTTTGCGCACATTTTTATTGCAGTGGATTAAATAACCCTGATAAATTATGGTAAATTAGAGTCTCTGCATTACAAACTGGAGGTGTGGAGTTTGAAAGAAGTGGGCATTTAGGAGGCATTGATGGCTTAATGAGAGTTGCATGATGGGAAATGTAGGATCCAGTGTTTTCAGAGGATGACCCATACTAGGGAAACATTTGTTTTTTAATCTGAATCTGACAAGAACTGTAATGTTACGGAAGAGAAACACTAATGAAATACTAAATTGCTTGAGTTCCCCTTTAAGACTCCAACTGAACTTTTGTGTCCAATTGTCTCCCTTCACATAACATCTGCAAACATCTGTCCATTCATAGTCCTGACATGTCACTGTTGATTTAAGTTGCTGACTTTATGTTCGCTTTTTGATGTTTGCTTCTTTGTTTACTTGTGTTGTTTCTATTAAAGCAAGACAATATAATGTATATTAACCTCATCCAGAGTCATGCATATTTAAAGGAAGCAAATATTTTCTCAATTAATTAAAATCCTCAGAAAAGAGTAAAAACATGTTCAGTCCAAGCTAATAGCTACTGATTGTTAGTTGAGTCAGACCAATAGTCAAAAAGCCACAGATATTCACTTTACTATCATGTAAGACAAATAAAAGCAACATAACCGGTCCAATATTTGGACTTTCAGCCTAAAAGACTTATTAATCAATTAATTGATTATCAAAATAGTTGATTAATTTTCTAACAATCAATTACTCCGCTAATCTTTTCTGTTTTAGCTCCTGCCTAACATCCATAGAGAATGATGAACACAACACAGGGGAACAGCCATAGTCTATTATCTATTCCCAATACACATAATGGAAAACCATACAAGAGTTGGTCTCCAGTGCACCCAGGTTGCCCAGAAAAACCCCTTAGAACAACTCACTAATTGAGTTGACAGTGATGCATTAAAATGGGTCATCCTGGAATTGCTCTTTCCTGTGGCTACTGGCTGGGCTGGGATTACATAACGATGATAAAGCTGCGGACCTGGCTTTCCAAGATAAAAGCTGCCATGCAGGACCTAGCGCATTCTCTAAATGCTTCATCTGAGAGGCCTTCTGAAGGAAGTGATTACTGCAGAGCTGCCCACTAATGCTCCAGCGGGACCCGACGGTGTACTCTGTTATTCATCAAACACAGACAGTGTAAGCCTTGGCAACTTTGGAAATGCATAAATAATGAGTGGGTATGTTATTGTGCAATGATAAGCTGTGCATTTCATGCGGTGACAAAGGAAGTTTTAGCAGCTCTTGGAAACGGACATGGATTCAGTTTTTACTCTTCAAAGCAAAGTGTCCACTCAGTCCTAGAGGGACATAATGAATAGCCCCATTAGTAACATAAAAGCAAAGTGGAATTCCTTTGCAGGGCTACTGAGGCCAGCTCCGGGCTTTCACAAGGCATCCCATCGCCATATGACTAAATCAGATGCTATGGGTGACAAATATGGCCTCACAGCTGAGAGCAGAACAAAGGACACACAGTTGTCTACTTGGGCCGCTAGCAGAAAAATACTGCCACTCGGAAGACAATGTGGCTCCTGTGTAGAAATGTTGTTTATCTCATCCAGGCGATGGCGTGCCAGGTTGTGGTAAGACTTAATGCTGTGAACTTATGGAAATGCAGCAGGAAGAGATGCCTCTGTGGCACGCGAGTACTTCTGCAAAGAGGAAATGATAAGAATAAGTTGGGATGACGTAATGGTCTTCCTAAATATGTGATGGAATGTTACTGGAATGAAGAGTCATTGATGAGGGAATAAAGCTGGGTACCATCAGACAATAGTGGAATTATAGAAGTTATCATTTCCCTGTTTGTATTTCAATTTCTTAGTGCAAGTGGGTCCAAACTTCTGGGTCGAGAACTCACCTAATTAGGGAAATGATAAAGAAAAGAAAAAAAAGATAACATAAGAAAAAAAGGTATTCTGTTCCAAAAAGTAAATATGTTTGTTTTTTACTTTTCTCTATTTATCTTGCTCTAAATTATAAAAGAAAACCTCCTAAAAGCCCTCAAGTGAATCAATTTGAGAAGGAAAAATCACTTTTTAGTTGTAGTTTATGTCGACACTAATGTGGGGTCACAAGTAGACTTTGCTTTTTTGACAAACAGAAAAGGTTGTGAACCACTGCCCTGACGCGACGGGGGAAATTGCTGCTAAATTAATTGGGTTATTCTGGTCCAACATGTTTTTGGTAATAACTGAGTGTTTCTTCCATGTATCATAATAATTCAACTGGGGTAAAACTAATTCTTTAACTTTGGGGAACTGCTTTGAATATTAATTCTGATGCATGCTCTTTTAAGTGCAAATTAGATGAAAAAAAAAAAGCGTTTTTAACTAATGCCATGATGCACTTGTGGAACCTCTGCTTTAGAAAGAGAGTGCAACTTTGATCTTGTACTTTTCAATGATAAAGCAGAAGTGCCACGTCTATATTCATTCAGTCCGAGAACTGAGGACAAATGTTTCCTCTAAACTCATATGTGCGCTGATAACACAATAATGTCCTGCTATCCATTAGTCACTGTGTCCCAAGACATGAATTCACTCTTAGTGGCTGATGTCAACACATGCACTTCACCATAGTTACAGGCTTGGTGAACTCATCTCCTTAAACAGCAGTGTTGCAAGTGCTACTTATGACGAAGTTACACACACACACACACACACACACACACACACACACACACAGAGAGAGAGAGAGAGAGAGAGAGAGAGAGAGAGAGAGAGAAAGAAAGAGAGAGAGAGAGAGATGTTTTCCACTGAAGAGGAATAAAACTGTTTCGGCTCACATGCGCTGTCTGTGGCGAAACACGTCGCCGACAGAATATACTACATCGAAAGAGCCCACATCACCCGGTTATATACATGCCTATAAATAACCAGCCAATCAGCGGCGAGATACTGCGAGTTAAACGCGCCAATTAAAACGGAGAAGGAACCAAATTAAGTCAGAGGCCGGTCGCGATTGGCCGTCTGTGATATCATTTGCAGGCCCTTACGCTGCTCGCCGCTGATTGGCTGATACCATGCAGGCGTAATCCAGCCGTGAGGGAGGGGGGTGAGGTGGGGGTGGGGGGGGGCGGGCTTCGAGGTTTGAATAGGGAAGTTTGCAGAGCGCAGTTGTTCCCCATCCAGTCCGGTGCAGTGTTTGCAAACACCTTGAACGCAAGCGAGAGAAGAAGGGGGGGACTGACGGACAGACGCTCGGCTGCTACTGCTGCTGAAAACAAGCGCTTCTACGCTTGCATCGCAGGGGACCGCTCTCATTCCTTCCACTTGGTGTTTTTCTACCTGACAAAACACGTTTAACTGCAGCTAAATAGGTTTATTATATTTTTTTTTTTTTTGAAACAAACTCTGGAAGAAGAAAAAAAATGGATGTTCTACCCATGTGCAGCATCTTTCAAGAACTTCAAATAGTTCACGACACGGGCTATTTCTCAGCCTTACCGTCACTGGAGGAGTACTGGCAGCAGGTGAATATATCTTTTTTTTTTCCTTCTTTTTTTTTTTAACTGTGAGATTGTGCGGCAAAAGCGGAACCGAGACGCTTGCTTTAATAGATTACACCGCGCAGTTTAAGAAGTTTGAAAGAATCTCATCATAGCGGTTGTAAACACAGGCGCCGGTGCTTAGACGGCGCCCATCCATTCACCTGACGCGATGTTTCACGATCGGTTTCGTTATGAAGTTTCTGGCAGACTGAAGTGGATCAGTGTCAGTCTGACAGCTTGAGTCGAGGCTCTGCTCCACCAAGATGAATGGGGACAGAGTAACTCGGGCAGCAGCGTGCTGGTGCTGCTGCTCTGCTGTATTCTGAGCATGACTTCTTCTTTCATTGGCTTTTTCCAGGGCACGAGAGCGGGTTTCACTCCTAACACCAGCCGGTGGAAGTAGAATGTCAAATCAGTCTGCAGTTAATTCAAAATCAGATTAAGCGCGTTGGCTCAGGATGAGCTCTGTAGATCATTGGTCCAGTCAGTTTGGGCATTGTTTCAAGACCTACATTGTGAACTTTAAATGTGATGCAGTGATGCAGCTCCATACGGATTTGAACAGCACCGGCGCCGTTTTCCGTAACATTTATGTTCCTTCTTTAAAAACATCAATTTACTTCATCCTTGGATTTGAATGGGCTCCACAACATGACGCTATCAAATGTCCGCCAGGGCCAATTCCTGCTCGCATGAGTAGGCACTAGCACAGCTGGAAAATATTGTGTTAGGCTGCAGAAGCCTGGAGGGAAATATTTCTTTTACATCTGCCTTGTCAAAGCTGCTGTCTCTGATCACTTTCTAATGAATGGCCCTTGCTTTTCAACTTAAATAGCCTCTGAAGTCAATTGGAGCCGGTGTATCTTTTGCGGCCAGGGCTCGAGAGGCTGCTACTGAGGAAGGATGTGATTGCATGTCAAAGGTTTGCATGAGGAAAACCAGTTGAATGGCTCATGTTGGAGGAAGGGGGGTGGGTAGTTGAGCGGCTTCCTTAAAAGGACTCTAGATTTGTTCAGTGAGTCATTTCAGTGCTGTAATGACAATGCACGTTTTCTGTTGGACTGCATGCATCACATGAAGCTGAGGTGGCTGGTTCATGTTGTGAGTTTGAGGCCAGATTAAGTGAGGGGATGCTGAGTTCAGCTAAGTAAATCAGGGACTTTAAGATCATCAAATGCAAAGCAGGTCATGGAATCTGGTTATTGTTTTCTTCATGAATCATTTAAGCCATGGATGGTGGTACTTAATGTGCTTGTTTTATCCTAACAATAGTCCAAAAAGAAAAATATTTAATTTACCATATATATATATATATATATATATATATATATATATATATATATATATAGTGCAAACAAGCAGCAGATCCTTGTGTTTGAGAAGCAAATATTTGGCATTTTTGCTTGAAAAATAACTGAAATGATTAACTTTCTTTGAATCAATTAATCTTCAAAGCTGTAATGCTAAACCTGATCCTTATAAGTATGAGCCTGATATGTTAAGATAACTAATAATAGTAATAGCTACAATTTCCTGTTCAATGCTTCCTGCTGTAAGCACTTAACAAATATTACACCACACAAGGCATTTCGGGGTATGTGCACATGCATCATTTAAAAGGATTTCCCACGCAGAAGCATTTTGCTGGTGTGAATGAACCTCCTCTCTTCGGGGCTGCTGTTGTAATCCATTTATTCTTACTGAATCTTCTCATTCGATCAGACATGCTTGGAGTTGGAGCGCTACCTGCAGAGCGAGCCTTACGTCTCCACATCCGACCCCAAGTTCGACGGCCAGGAGGACTTCTGGGCCAAGATCATCCTGGCCTGCGGGGACAAGGCCAAGGCCGAGTCCGACCCAAAGCTGCCCCCGGCCCATGACGAGGACAATCAGGACAGCCAAATCTTGGACACCAACAGTGTGAATTCTGACGCCAGCAGCGAAGCTTCAGACAGTTCTGAGGAGCTCTCGCCCACACACAGCTTTACCTCCAACCCTCTGGGCTCTGTCTTGGTTGGCTCTGGACCTTTTAGCCCTTCCATCATAAGCACTCCCCCGTCCTCTCCGGAAGCCAACTCGGAGCCCAGTGGTGTGAGTAACGGCTGGGTAGCCACACACACCGAGTTGCACTTGCCGGTCAAAATCAGGAGCGGCGGGGTGGCAAAGGGTACGGAAAAGAATGGACTCATCTGCGGGGACGCGTCCCCGGACGGCAGGAGGCGAGTACACAGGTGTTCCTTCAATGGGTGTCGCAAGGTTTACACAAAGAGCTCCCACCTAAAAGCACACCAGCGCACTCATACAGGTGAGATTCAAGCACCTATCAAACCCCAGGTTGCCCATATTATGACCACGTGTGTGATTTATGTAAACATAACTACAATACATGAAGGTCTACTCTGCTGTTCTCAAGCAAATTCATTCAAAGTGTTGAACAAAATGCAAAAAAAGAAAATCCCACTTTTTATTGAGCGAATGATGGAAGTGCTTTTAATTCAGTCTTCCACCTTAACGTCATTGTCCATCCATTGTGTAATGTAATTAAAGGTCCACATTGCGTGATGTCCTCAGCTGGAGCACTGCGAGTATTAGCTCTGCATGGCTGGATACCTAAACTGTGACCTAATCTATCTGGAATGTGACTGACTGAGCCAGTGAGCGAGGGAGGGAGGGAGCAGGGGGGAGGGGTTGCACATGGGAGATAAAAGGACTTGAAAACAGATTGAGTTTCACCATGGGAAAGGGGTGAATGGGCGGGGAGCCAGGGGGCACCCAGTTGGAATGGCTTTGAATGGTCATCTGAGCATTTCTTATTTTTGATTAACAGCGTGAAATTGCACGTGTGGCTTTTTTTTTCTCTTCATTTTATCCATTTTTCATGTTCGGCTGCAGTGGGTTTTGCTATTAGCATTCCTAGCATGTTTCAGTTAGCATAACAACTCCGCTAGTGATCCAACAGGTTCAGTGGAATCGGGGTCTCGAATGAATTGTCAGCACTTATGTCATCTGCCCTGGCCCCAGGCTGATTGATCTGAATGAATTTGAATGACAACAGTCTAGAGCCGACCAATCACAGCCTGACATTCCTTTTTTTTGTGTTTTTAGCTCAATTAATCGCCTCCTTGTTTGTTCTGCAGGTGAGAAACCTTACAGGTGTTCATGGGAGGGCTGCGAGTGGCGTTTTGCACGAAGCGATGAGTTGACCAGGCACTTCAGGAAGCACACTGGGGCAAAGCCATTTAAATGCAGTCACTGTGACAGGTGAGCCACGCCATTCATCTGCAAGTAACGTCAGCAGGCTTCTGATGAGCCTCGGCCCCTTTCACAGAGAGCTGAAACATGCAATCGTGATGTGCATTCCTGTTGATGTGATCTACTTTTTTTTTTTGTGTGTTTTTTTTTGCGTCATGTTGATAATGATGCATGTCTTTAAAGATTGGAAGCACTGATGTATTTTATTCAGGTAGTTTAAGATTACAGCTGGACCGACAAATCGGCCAATATTAGATTATTTCATATATATTCCATCGGTGTAAATCTCCGCCGATAAGTAACAAGAAATTCACACTAGGTTTGTACTCATTTTTTTTAAAAAGTGTCTCCATCACGTTTTTTTTTTTTTCCGACCAAAGATCCAATCTCGTTCTAAAGATGAATTGCAGGTGATTTGGAGTTACTCTGCATCCTCAGTAGGAGTTTGATGGTTTCATTATGACCTCACAACATTAAAAAAGCATATGATCTGTTGGCCAAATCACTCTGAAATTCTTCTCGTCTATTGAAGCGTTAATATTAGGAATCGCAGGAGCACAACATTTGTTTCAGTAGTCCATCGTGGCATCGTTATTGACTTCCTTCTCCTCTCTGTCTCCCAGATGTTTCTCCAGGTCCGACCATCTGGCTCTTCACATGAAGAGGCACGTCTAGAGCAGGGCGAGCTCCAACCAAGCAACGCAGCGAAAGGGGAAAGTTTTAAAAGAAAAAAAAAAACAAACGCCGTCTCCCGACCAGTCTCTTGGTTGAACTGTCCCAGAGCAGAGTGGCGGGAGTGTGTTCCAGCCAAAGCATGCCGTTTTGCACCATACTGAAACCCAGTGCCTCCGGGACCTCTCTTTGGAGAAAGGCGCTCTGAAGGTTGTCTGTTGCAACATAAGGACAAAATCATGGATGGGGAAGAACATTTTTTTGATTGAGAAGGACTTACAACACACACAAAAAAAAAAAAAAAAAAGACAAAAAAAAAAAAAAGATAAAAGACACACAAACAAAACGAGTGAATGATCTGTATGTATGGTGCATGATGTTTTGGGGGGGACACCTCCCGGACAGCAGATACACTGGTACTTTACAAACCTGTCTGAGGTGAGCATGTGTGCACTGTGAATGTCTGAGATTGGCTGACTGGCCCCCTGGGAAGAGAGGAGAAGAGGAGATCTTTTTTTTTTTTTTTTGTGAGATGGAATGATGGATGGTGCGGGGCTGGCGCCAATGTTGCTGTGGACTGAATGGGTTTCTGGGGGGAATTTCTGTTTCCCCGGTGGCAGTGTGAGGATGGGGCAGGATGGATGTTCCTGCCTGTCTGTCTGGCACCCAGACGGGGGAGTCCGAAGCTTTTGAGGCCTTGGGTTTGACTTGAGAGAAGGAGGACGTGTCCCCCTTCTGGTCAGTGACCCAGGGACCAAAACTCCCCCCTGGTCACTGTATGACAGGAGCTTTTTTGGTGTTTTTGGTGCAGCTACTAAATGTGCAATGTGTTATGTAGCCTGGTTTATTATTTTTTTACAAGCTACAAAGCTCATTTGTAGTCCAATTGTATAAGCTGTGTGCTTAGAGTTATAACACAACTATACTATAACTTCAGTATCATAGACAGGTGTTGCATGGTTCTAGGGTTTGCTCATTTCATGTTTCCACTGTAATCAGGACTGCAAATAGTTTCAATAAAAGTGCAGCTAAAGTGCGGACGGTTAAATGTTACAATATTGTACATAAAGCCTTGATGATTTCCTCTTCTTATTTTTACGACTTCATCCGTTTCTTCATCTGGCTGGAGATTTCACCACTGCTTACTCATTTTCTCATTCATCCTATGCCTTGAGGAGTAATTTTGCTTTTTGTACTTTCTTTTTTAATCTAATAATGCACTGTTGACCTTAATGGTGCCTTATGCAAGTGACTCAGCCCTGTGGTAGCGGTGGTTTTGCTCCCTGCGGAAGTCACATTTGTTATATGGGTGATTTGACAAGCTTGATCAAGGCTCAATGACACATTAACTCGCACCTCTTTGTGTTTAATGACAGTTGTCCGCATCTGTTCTGACGGTTAATTGTGTTGCTAAAATGTTAACGTTCTTCAGAAAAGCACCTTTTTCTCAGTCGTCTTTTGAGTCGGCGCACCAGTTTAGTTGGCGTACATCACATTCAATTAAGTCAGAACATGTAAATAAGACAAATGCTGTATGTTTAGAGCACTTAAATTCATTTATTAAAGACGTTAACTACTGTGTAGTATGTACTCGAGTCCATCACACACAGCTCTAAGGTACAAAACAACCAGACTAGGTAAACAAAAGTTTTTCTTTATATGCGTAGTTCATGCAGCGCTGCTCCTTTTCGCCGTATCCCTCCCCACTATCACCAACACCATTTTCTCCTCCCTGCCCCGCCCCCTCCACCCCGTCCCTCCATTCCTGCAAGGGGGACTGAAGAAAAAGCTAAAGATTTATTGTAATTAACAGGCTGCAGTCGGACAGGCCTCGCCTTGTACTGCCTCTCGGTAATGAATTGCTAAAGGCTTTGTTGGCATGGAATCTGTCACAGACTGCTGACTGTGTAGGTTGGTTATTGACCTGTCTGGGGAGCGTTGTTTTAGCCAAGCTGCAACAGTATTATCAAAACCACAGGAGCGAGTGAAGGGCCGGGGTGCTCTCGGCAGGAGATAAAGATCAAGCGTTGACGGTGCACATCCAAGTTTGACTAAAGAAAAAAAGCCAGTGACAGTTTCTCCCTAAAAGGTGGATTTTTATTGGAGGTGGAGGGGGACTGGACAAAAGGTGGAGACCATAGTAATTGTAGGGATTATACTTATTACTGTTTCAGGATAAAGTGATCTGTGCCACCTACTCCAGATCAGCAACTTTGCTGTAGGAATTCGATGTTGCAGCAAGTTGCACCGCAGCATGCTACGACTTATGGATTTCAGATCAGCGGGTGAAAGAGACAGGATGAGTACAAACTTGAAACTGCTTGCTGCGATAGATTTGGGAGTGCTGGCAGTGCTTTTTGTGGGCAAAGGAAAGGAACATCCATTCTGTTAAAAAAAAAAAAAAAAAAAAAAAAAAAAACGGCAGCCAATACTTTTCAAATGGTAATTGAGCCTTGATCAAGCCCCATGTTTGCTCGCATCTTTTACGCTTTTCATCATCGCCTTCATCCCACTACCCCAACTTCTTCTGTCACACACACACACACACACACAGCTCTTTGTTCTCAACTGAATCTTTGTATAAAAAGAAAAAAAAAACACAACTTTTGTAAAATTGTTATGTTTATGCTTTATGAAATTTTTATTTGAAATTGTTTTGCAAAATTGTTATATTTCTGTATGAATGTATTTTTTATTGGAATAATAAGAAATTCTTATCTGACTTTGGCTTGCTTCCTTTGTCTCATTTGTTGATTCTCCTCAGTTATGCTTCATTATTGTGAAATCTTTTTCTTTTTTTTTCTTTTTTTGTCTATGAGAGGTTTGCAGCGTGGTGAGGATAAATAGCTACATTTCATCTGCATCGTGCCCTGCAGTTATATGGACACAATGAGATTAGGGTCAGGGTGTGAGCACATATGTGACATTCTAAATGTATTGCTTGGAAACAGAATTAGAAACCAGAATGTTTTTTCCACTTTGTGCAATAGAAATTATTTGTTCAACAGTTGTACCTGCCAGAAGTTCTAAATGGCCTCACCTCTTCCTGACTTGTAAATACCAGCATGAAAATATTTCCCTCGAATGAGCAAATTATATCTTTGCAGAAACTGGTTGCTAAACCCAGAAACCTGACGCACCTCGCTCCCAGTGGCAAACACTCAGTTCTCTTTTCTTTTTTCTTTTTTTTTTCCCCAAACACCCCCTAGAAAAGTTTCTGTAAAATCTCACTGCAGTGGTTTCAGTTCTAAAAGCAACTGACTGCTCACTCCTTAGAGCTAGCTAGCTCTCATCAAAGCAGTATAAATAATTTATCTCCATCTCTTACAGCCCATGGCATTTAATTAGAGAGCAGCTTTTATACATTTGTTAGATAATTACTCTACTTGACATAGATAATGATACAAAACAGCAGTGGATAAACCAAAGAGCTGAGTTTAAGTCACAAACTAACAAGAAAATAAGATTAAAAAAAAAAAAAAAAAACGACGGCCTTCTTCTCTGCTCCCCTGCTTATGGTGATGACCTAGAATGGGCAGGCAACTTATTAGCTCCTCTGATTTCCAGTAAAAGCCCTGTGGTTTATAAATGAAGCTATGCCTGCAGTTGGTAATTAAGCTCACTTTGGAGAACCTCCCAGCTTTGGAGTGGCAAAGAGTTGTTTTTGCCTCAAATGCTTCAGCTCCCTGATCTCTCAAAACTGCTGCCCCGCTTGATTTCTAAACTTCAAATCTACCTGGGATGCATAATGCATGCAGAGCAAGACAACCAGCGTAAAAAGAGTTCAGTCCAAACTAGACACTTGACCTGCACATAAAAGTCTGCAGGCTCCGTTTCTGTTTTTAACCTCTTAAAGGAGTCAGGCACATGTTGCGTTTCATTTCTATGCAGCTGACTCACATCCTCACAATAGAAGTGGAACATCCTCTTGTGAAGTGGACCATCATGCTCAAAGTTTCTCGTAAATGTGGCACTAAGATCGCATATTTGCTTTGATGTGTCTAGGCTGCAAATCCTCCATATGCTTTCCCACATTGATATTGTAACACAGTCTGAAACACTTTATCTTAATGTCTCATGGGAGTGCATGAGATCTGGGGTTGTGTCCCATGACAATGTCACAGTTTGGAAAGATTTATTTAATGGCTAACCAGTGGTGGAAAGTAACTGAATACATTTAGTACTTCACTTATAGCTGCTTGTACTTGAGTATTTGGATTTTATGCTCATTTTTACTTCTAGTCTATTACATTTCAGGTAAAATATAGTACCGTATTTTCCGCACTATAGGGCGCACTGGATTATAAGGCGCACTGTCAATGAATAGTCTATTTTCGATCTTTTTTCATATATAAAGCGCACCGGACTATAAGGCGCATTAAGCGAAACAAAACAGTCAGATAAGTCAAACTTTATTAAACGTGTTCACAAAAACTCTCAACATTGTTCAAACGTTAATGAGCGTATTCACAATAACTCCCAACCTTGTTCAGTTGTAACACGTAAAAAAAACAGTCTGATACCGCTAAATCAAACGTTAGCGTATTCACAATAACTCCCAACCTTGTTCAGTTGTAACACGTAAAATACAACACAATACACTCACTTGCAGCTGCTCTATTCCCATGTTCTACTGCGTGACTGATAGCCTTGAGTTTGAAGTCCGCGTCGTAAGCGTGTGTCTTGACAGGCGCCATTTTGGGGTCCTTATACACACACACGCTGTAATATTATGGTGAAGCACAGTATGTATCACTCCGCGACGCTCCTGACCACGGTAGCCGTAATGCTGCAAGCGGTGCAGCTTTGTAGTTTACCAAAGTCGTACTAAAACATTTTGACAGAGCGCCGTGAGCGCCGTGTACCACACAAAATCGCTTCGAGATCAGTAAGCACAACCAGAATTAATCCATATATAAAACGCACTGGATTATAAGGCTCACTGTCGTTTTTTGAGAAAATTAAAGGCTTTTACGTGCGCCCTATAGTGCGGAAAATACGGTACTTTTTACTCCGCTACATATATTGAACAGATCAAAATGTTACACTTAGGACACAAAACTCATGATAAGCTCATGCATTTCACCAAAAACTGAATCCAGCACAATGATGGCACACTTAATAGTATTTTTTAATTGTGGTATTGCTGCTTTTACTCCACTACTGACAGCAATGCTGAATTAACTGACAGGTAACTGCCTCTGTCTGGGTCCCAGACTCCAAAGGGCTGCAAAGGCTTGTGGTAATTTCATTAAATGCAAATTTGTCAGGAGAATGCACCATCTAATATCAACTGAAATGATAGAGGCCGTGAGAGATCCCATTCTTGTTTGGCAGGCATTATTCTTTTCTTGAATTGAGAAATAATTCAAGTGTTTAGAGTATTCACAGTATTTTTAATGTATATTTGCCTGCTATCTACTGAACTGGTGACACTGAAGGGGAATGAGCATGTTATTGACAACCATTTGAAAGCCGTCCTGTGTCCACGTCAGTCATATCAGTGAATCTCAATGAACGTGACTATCTCTCAGTACATAATTGCAAAGGGATTACTGTTTTATCATTCCCTTTCAAGCGTAAGGCCTTCCAATTGTGGATAGTAAAATAAATCATTATCCAAAATTGCTGTGAAATAACAGACGTGCTGCAGGAGTGAGAGATGTCCTCGCCCTACTCTCATTCACACACACGCGCGCGCACACGCAGGAAAATTAACTGTGATGGACGCACACACTGAGTTAAATGAGGGGAAATAATAAGGAAAGAGGAGGTTATCAGGCTGTGAGCCTGCTTCATTCAGCCAGCCAGACTGCAAGTCATCACATATGCAGTCTTTACTCTCAAAGCTCCACCATCAGGGCTTTCTCTCCCTCTCTCCCTCCCTCTCTTTCTGTTAATGGAGTCTATTAAGACTTGGCTTGTAGGGGAAATAGGACTGAAATCAGAGGTCAATGACCCTCCTTTATGTTCCTGGCTTGCCGCAGTCACCACCACGGTGCCATAATCACTATCATCCCCATCATCCCCGTCATCATCATCGACGCTATCTTCCTCCCCTACCTTGTCAGTCCCATTTCAATCCCCACTGTCACTGTTATCATCAAAACGCGAGCATCATCAGTAGTATTGTTATCCTGCCATCCTAATATTACTCCTCCTCCTCATCATCCTTGGATTCCCCTTTGAATAATGCATACTTCTTTAAACGAAGCCCCATAGTAAATTAGATTCTACACCTAATTACCATGTTGCAATTAGCAGAAGAAATGAGAGAGGATCTAAGAACATTGCCCACAACAAAGTGTGCCAGATTAGTTGTGTTGTTTTTTTTTTCCGGTTCTGTTTTGTTTTGTGTCGAAGCCCCAGAAATATGTGCGAAGAGCTGCAGCTCTTTTTGTCTTTCAGCACAGATTAATTTCTGACTGAAACTGCAAGAGCGTCAGTTCTTTTGAAAACTGAGATGCAATCCTCAGAGAGATCCCGCCTTCCCCCCTAAAAGAAGCAACAGCCCCGCCAGAGATTTGTGGGTGAGACACTGTAGCAGCCAAGGGGGGGTTACAAACCTCCGCCAGCTGATGTCACTTAGCATGACCTTGTCGCAGAACTCACGGTGAACCAGCGAACACGTCTGAGTGCTATGCAAAGTACACCTTCTCAGTGGCAGGAATAGTTTGAGTTTCATTGAGCCCAGTTGAAGAGCCGTATTTCGTCTCATTAAGTAGGTTTGAACCAGCATGATGAATCAGTAAAACAATAATCGTTTGCTACTTCTGTTTACATATATATATATATATATATAAATGAGAACTACTTAATTGTCAGTTAGCTAACCTTTCTTCAGAATAAACGTGATTTCATGTCCGGATTAACCCGGCATGGGGCCTCGAAGCAAAGATAGTTGCAGTCAGCAACCTATTGACTCCTGTTTACGGTCATTTGGTTGAACACCAATTTATTTCTGTCAATAAACTCATGTGGAATAGGTTATTAAGTGAGTACAGAATAAGTACAATGTTGATCATTTCCATCTAGGCTCCTGAACTCATCACTCCCCAGAAGGAAGCCCAGGGCGCGGGGAGTGAAGAGGTCCCTCGGAGCCCTAGAGCAGTGCTTCTCAACCTTTTTAATGTCAAGGACCCCTAAATTGATACAAATGATGTCACACACCCCGATTTCATAGGATTTCGCTTCAGGAACCTCAACCTAAAAAAAGCTTTTGGTTGTTAAATATGATTAAGACCAGAATTCTACAGTTGAGGAGATAACTGTGAAGGAAGTGAAAGATATGATTGGAATATGATTATGATTCACATTGGGCTCACTTCTGTAGCAAATTAAATAGCGAGAATAAACTATTCCCTGTTATATTTGGGGACCCCCTAGAACTCCTTCAGGGACGCCTAGGGATCCCCAGACCCCTGATTGAGAACCACTGCACTAGGGGAACACAGACTCCCTGCTGGGGTTGAGGTGGGACTTTAAAATGTTATAAGAACAGCAGTTCAAACAACCTCAAACCAACAGACAGACAATGAATATGGAGCCCCCACCAATGCGGCCCCTTTCTTTTTAAACACAGGGCTCTTTTCTCTATGAATGCCTAGTTAAAAAATTAGTTTCAAGTAATTTTGTTCAATCTTTGTCATAAATCATTGTTATGAACAACAGAAATTAGTAAAATGTCAACATAATAACATCATATCATCACTATACAATTCTGCTGATAGCTGGTAAACCCTAATATTGAATTATCACCCAGCTCTAATGGAGACCTTCTGGTTAGATTATATGGATCAGTTTGAATGAAGAAATGTTAAAAGGAAAATCGTGATGCATTCAGCTGACAAATAAGCATGTACGTCAACGATAATTGTGCGCAGTGTGTGAGTATGTAATAAAGAGACTGTACTGTATTAGAGAGACTCAGAGACTGAGTGACAGAGGAGTCTCGGGGTTCACACTCAGTCCTCAGAAGATGGTACTCCAGAGCTCAAGGTAAATGAGTCCATTTGAATCCAAATCCGGGTCGTACTGGGTCACAATCATAATTGTCTCTGTAATTAGATTCTCTCTCCGAGTCTCTGGCTCGTGTCAGTCTGGCAGACAGCAGCAGTGCACTCCGGAGGATGGACCAAAATACACTGTTAGCCTCTGGAGCCAGGGGTCGAATGGTCAAGAAGAGGTGAGGACAGGCGAGTGCACATACCCATATAATGGTCCCTGGTGTAATGATGTTTTTGTCCATGCCCTTTCCCACTCTCATTAAGGCATTCTTGGTAGGTCACATTGCTTTAAGAACTATAGATGCAATGCGTCGCCCGTTTATGTACACTAATGATCCCAGTTGTCATCGTACTGTCAAGGCATCGGCTGTCATTTTAAACAACTTGTTGCTATGTTGCTGAGTGTCAGCGTTGGAGCGTTGACTGAAATAACTGCATTGTCACATGTGAAAGGCTCCGTTTTCCATCGGACTCTCCTTATACTAAGAGTAACGTTTGGATTTCATTTATAACATCTAAGCGAGATGTCAAGCTTCATAGCAGCCAGTGTGATTTTCAATTTCTACTGCCATTATAGAGGTGGTGAGCAGACACTTATTAGTTGAAGTCAAGGTTTGAGATGCTTTGAAAAGTCCTCTTCTCTCTTCTACAGGTTAACAGTGTGCATTTGCATTAATCACCATGACAACTGCCTCCTGACTGTATTATGCCTGGCAGAGAGAAGACGAAGAAGAAAGCGAGCAAGCAGAGAGATAGCGATAGCCTCACGACAAGATGTGTTTTAATTTCACACTGTGTGAATATTTTCACTTCAAACTTACTGTAACGCATCCCGCTTTGCTCAAATTGCAATTATTGTAGGAAGAGATGAGGTCACAGCACACAGGCTCTATTACTTTTTGCTTTACCAGATCCGTCCACTTCAGATTAGATTTTCCGTCCATCTATCCTTTCTTTGTATACGTTTATCATGTGCAATGTTGCAGCATGCTGGAGCATAATACACAGCGGTAATACATACAAACACATTTACATGTACAGACAATTTGGAGTTTTACCTTCATGTGATCTGCGTGTCATTGGCCATAATATAGTTTTCAGCCATACTAGCAGCATGGCTCTACCATGTCTATGACCGCCTCGTTCGTCCAGACTGAAATATCACTTCCTCTGTAAATCTCAACATCTCCTTGATGAATTGGCACTTAGTTTTGTACAGACATTTAATCTTCCCTCAGAATGAATTATAATCACTAATCTCTTGACTTTTCCTCTAGTTGCACCATGAGATAAAACATTTAATGTGTCCAATACTTTGGTTTATGACTAAATGCCTGCAAAACTAATGACATTCCTATCAGCCTAAGCTCATACCTGTCAACTTTCCCATTTTTCCTGGGATTCTCCCATATTTGACCCTTCAGTCCCAGTGTTCTACTGTTTTATTTGCCGTAATCTCTTTTTAACCTCTCTAAAAATAAAACTTAACTGGTAACAAAAGCACACAGGTCTTGCAATCCTCAGTAGCTGTACGAGAATTAACTTTGTTAAATTATTGGGTTTTTTTCTCTCTTCATCACAGGTATGTAAATGTAGCCATGTTAAGTCAATCATCAGGTTTTATGTGTTTGATATTTACATTTCACTTCATCATCTCTCATTAAAACCTAAGGCTACAAACGAAAACTCGTGCAGAATATTAATCCTCCTCTCTCTACTTCCATCTCAGGAATTCATTTTGCAATGCACTCCCATATTCTTTAGACTAGACCCTAATTAATTTTTGGTCACACCAATTAATTATCGACTGAAAAAGTGAAGAGCATATAGGAAATACTGTAGCATGTGACAAAGACAAGAGGAGATAATAAAGTTGCTCCTGGTCTTGGAGGCAGCGGGTTTATCTACATGCTAAACAGTGTGACAGTAAAGTGAATTTGGTGGAAATAAGGTGAAGAGCGCTCATATCATATTTTAGAAAGCCTAAAACTCTTAACTTTTATTATTGCGAGTGGATCGTCTACGCATGTATATTACCATTTTAAATTGCTCACATCATGCTGAAGCATATTTACACATTAAGTCTGTATTAGTGCTGTATTTCTAGCAAATGCTGCCTTCAGTTCATTGCTCTCGACTGTAGGTTACATATGCAAATGGTCTTCACAGCCAAATTGGAAAAAAATAAATAAATTATAGAATCAGTGAAGAGGGAGAAAGGCCATGCACTTTCTATTTTCAGCTGACATGTTATCCAGCATATTTCAAAGATTAATCGCAGATCCCTGGGGAAAAAGACATCTGTCCTCCAATTATTATTAAAGTGATTGTTTTGTTTTGCCAGCTTATTCTGGATCAAGGGGTCCTGTAGTGAAATATAAATGAATTGGGCTGTGGACGGTCTCTCTCGCATGCTGATGCATAATGCTTCCGAGGCGACACTAAGGAATGTTAAAAGGTTTCATAACCCTGGATTGACATTGAGGCTAATGGTAGCTACTCTCTGGGAAGCAAGTAGCCTTTTAGTACTACAGTCAGCTTGGAAAAAAGAGAGCAAACATGATGCTATTTGGAATCCTCACATCTCCACTTTTCATGCTTTCATGTTTTATCATGAAGCTGAAACCAAAGCTGCTTTTCCTTCCTGACATTTTTAAAATAGGCTTTCGAACCGCAACGATAAGCTATTTTTTTTAGAGATGGAATTTGTTTTCTTTTTGAACCAAATAAGGGTAAATGTTAACTAAATGTAAAGTTCTTATTTCTTTACTTTAGAGGGATGATCACAGATCGCCTCCTTTCATACTGGACATTATAATAAAATCTAATCTAAACCTCCTCAGATGAGCAACAGTGATATACCAGCTTCATGTGTTTGAGGCTGACTGACTGCATGTCATGTCCAATCACTGCAGCAGACAGGCAACAGGTTACTTTGCATTTTAATTATGAGAAGGTCAGGCCAGGGTTTGTTCTCCAGCGTTGTGCTTCATGTGATTAAACATGCACCGGACGCATAATTTATAGAGCACGGAGAACGCTTTGACCCCATCGCAATTTTACAATCTCCCACAAGCCTTTGTTGGTGCAACGTAAATAATGCCAGTAATTTATGGCAGAAAGATGAAGGTTGTTGGTGGGAAAGAAAGAAAAAAAATCAATGATGTATGTTGAGGTAATTTCATTAACACTCTGTTTCTTCTAAATCCTAATAGTTCCAGGCTTTTTTCCTTGCCACTGTTTTGTGTTTTTAGCAAGAGTTCTCGCCAAAGGAAACGAGAGTGGAGTGCAATTCCCACAGTAAACCTGCGGTTGCACGTTCTTGTGATGCGTTTCTAGGATTTGTCACCCAACACATTTTTTCTGTGGTTCTCATAATGTATTCTCACTGAGCTATTTTGAGGGCCAGTACAGTGAGGTGAAAAAAACGACATAGCTGACATGGATTACATTCTGTAGCTTGAGAAATTCCAAAAACATCAGTTCTTTGTGGGTGCCAACCATCACCGTCCAGCTCCCCGACAACAACAACAAAAAAGTCTCCTCTTTATTCCAAATGTATTTCCCATAGAATACTGCTCTAATTCACATTCAAACCCCCCCTCTCTTGTAAAAGTGTACAGATGCCATTCACTTTACTTCAGAACAGTAGCCTGGCTCTGCTCCATAAGATCTAGTTCTCAGACTTTAGCCTTTTCCTCATTTGCATACTGTAACACAGCGGGGGGGTCACTCTCACATGGGAGACCAAAGACTGTGACATAATTGTTTGGCACATTATTAACACTCGGTGGCTGTGAATGCAGCCTCCCATGCTTGGCTGAAGAATACACTCCAGCAGAAATTGGACGTTTTGTCATTTGAGCTAAAGGGACGGGGTCACTATCAAAATAATGCATTCCCACCCGCCCTTTAGGAAATGCTTGCCCACCCGTGTCCAACTGATGTCAACACTGAGCAAAACAAAAAAGAGCAACAACCTGTCGTAGCCTCAGGGCTACTCCACTCTTGGGCTCGGGGCCCAATCATGTCATTTTAGACAGCAGCACTTTCAATGACAATAAATTACTGTCATCATGCTGGTAATGGTGTTTTTCAATATTGCTCTCCAGATCCACTTGCAATCCAAAACAATAAGCATCCTTTAGTGTTTTTGAACAGACACCAGACCAGACAAACAGTGAAGGTGACGACATCCCTCTCCTCCTGCTCCTCTGCTGATATTACTCTTGGCCTGTGAGAGCCTCTGGAAAATTCCCCTATGATGAGCTGGAGGCGTCCGCTCAGTGGAGAGGTGATTTCCATAAACCAGGTCACAGCGGTGGTTGTTAGGACTGTGATCACTCACATTTACTTCACCATGAGGGGAACTATTGTTTTGTCCTTCTGCCAAGCTCCGGTCACTTCCTTTAGATGGGTAAAGAGGACTTTCGGTTCTGCGAACACGGAGGCAGACCTACTGCGTCGGTAAAGATAAAAGAAAAGGAGGTTAAAAATATGAAAACATGTGACCCTGCTTCAGTTAGTTCCAGTTGGCGTTTGACCATAAAATTCACAGCCCTTAATGATATAATACACCCTGTGTTCAATAGTTTATTACATTAATCTT
Source organism: Bovichtus diacanthus (assembly GCA_943590825.1). Classification (NCBI taxonomy): domain Eukaryota; kingdom Metazoa; phylum Chordata; class Actinopteri; order Perciformes; family Bovichtidae; genus Bovichtus; species Bovichtus diacanthus. The sequence goes on along the minus strand of CALSBV010011267.1, from coordinate 49,232 downwards.
GCTGTTTGCCTGCATGCAGAATATGGCCCGCATGTTATTCTTAAATTAACTTTGGAAACATACTATAAATATCTGTCGAAATATAAGGCTATGGTGGAATGTGCTTTAATTGTGTTCTATTTGTCCTTGGGCATGATTTGGCACAAAATGCAAGTGCAAGAATGAGTCACAACATGCAGAGGGAGCATCAACTAAAACAGAAAGTGGACCCTTCTGTTGTTTTTCTGTTCCTGTTGTCTTTTGTTTTCTATTGCTGCCAACTCTCGTTGTATATGGGGAAGGTGGTTGTGTCTCGTTGTCACCTTGAAGTTTTTTACAACTTTTCAAAGTCACAATATCCTAAAGACCATCTGAAGTCTTCAGATGTCTTATTTTTGTCCAACCAACAGTACAAACTTTTCAGTTGACTATCACATAAGATGCAGAAAAGCAGCAACTCCTCCCAAGTTAGTGAATTGAGTGGTTTGTTTTTCTTGAAAAATGACATATAAACTAATTGTTAATCCAAATTGTTGCCGATAATTATACTAAGATCAATGCAACCTGCCAAAACATAGCTCACTATGTGTCTCAACATGACCCCTGAAAACCTTTATGCTTTTGTTGTGTGGATTAAACAAAAATATATCATCTTAATCAGCTTTAGTGGTGCTTATGGATTTTATTACCTTCGGATAGAAGCAGGCTAGCAGTTTAGGGTCTTTACGCTCAGGTAAGCTAAGCTAAGCAAAGCTAAGTAAAGCTAACCATCTGCTTGCTCCAGCGACGTATTTACCATATACATGGCGATGATACTCTTTTTGCCGTACAGTGAATATGATACTCCTTTAAGGGGTTCACATGGTCAACAGCAGCTTTGAATCAACTTGATCTATCAAAATGTGTGTGTACTAACCCATCCAGTGGCATCACAGTCTCACAGAGAGCGATAGGAGCTGCAGGCAAGAACCTCATCTCTCCAACATGTTACCATGCAAACGCGTAGCAGAACGTTTCTGAGAAGACTCATTTGCCATTCAAGTTGTTGTCAATTGTTGAAATTGAACTCAGTGTACAATATTATTTGTCCTTCGAAGAGCTCTGCTATTGAGAGAAAATCCAGTAGAATTTAAGCACCAATCTGCTGGAGATCTGCACTTTTGCATGGTATGCATTTTAAAAAGGGAAGAGATGGGGCTTTTGATTTCACGCCAGCAGAATGGTGATGCACACGCAAAGATTATAAACACTTTGAAAGTACGCTGAACCTATTTATTCGTCGTTTGTTTTCATTTCATGGTTGGAACATACAACAACAAAAAAACAACTCAGCCCAGTTTATATTTTAATTAGTTTACCACTGTTGCATACACAAATCATAAGTCTGCCAACACCCCACAGTTAATGGATCCCAATAAATGAAATGTACATTTTGAAAATTGAGCAGGCACGCTTCCAGAATAAAGGCCTAGTCAATCATACGCAGACAGTTATTCATTGATTCTCCGCATCAAGTTGACTTCTGATACCACACTTCCTTCTTTTTTCCCCGCCAGCTATTCATTCCTTTTATTTGCATGACAGACTTCGTGCAAGAACCGTCCTTTTTCCCTCTGACATTGTTTGTTTTTTTCAGTACGTATCCTGTTGTTTTGTTTTGAGGGTGTAAAGGTCTTTGGGAGACTGAGACAGCCGTATCAACCCTGTTTAGCATAAAGCTTGTGGCTGGCCCCGTCCGTGGCCTAATGAAAAGTAGAAGATAGGCTATGCTTGTCATGCTTGGCTAGCCCTGTGATCGGCAGACTGTGGACAGTTACTCTGCTTGCATGCCAATTAATCTCACCCTCTGAATTTCCCACCGTCCCTCTTTTATTCAGTGCTGAATGGAAGAAGTCTGGAGGTTGCTTTTAAACAAATAGTCATCACAACAATGCGTGTTGGATTTATGTGCACAGTACAGACTTTATCTGGAGATTTTATAGTTTCACACAGACTGATTTTGCAGAATTCACTTTGCATGCCTGCTTCAGATATGGACATTAGAGTCTATCTGCAGATAAAATAAGGCAGGAGTCCCAGTTGTGTAGCTTTCCACGGACTGTTAGATTCCTCTTTCCACCTTTTGATATGGTGTATTGGTTAAAGGGCACTTTCAGCTGTATTAGCATGCTGCTCAGGCAGCCGCTGAACATTATTATTCTCTTTTATTTATATGTCAAAGTAGTGGGAGGAACCTGGATCCCAGCTCAGGCTCAAACGCTCCTGGCTCCGTCTCAACAGACAGCCTGAGTATCTTTAAATGGCCAGTCATCACCATCGGAGAGCAGATAAAGATGGATTTCAGATGAAGATTCATCGGGTGAAAACAGACCTGAGCTTGCTGTTTCTGGCCCTCATCATTCATCACGCATCATCTGCTACATGCTTACACAGAAATAAATAAATTTAAAAAATCGGAAAAAGCACTCATACAGCTATTTTACAAATCAACAAAGAGCTGACAAAAAAACGTGCCCATTCATCATTAATAATGGATGTGTTGGCTAAGCTCACAAGGCAAGTGAGGAATCCAGGTTACAATTTATGGGATAAATATTTCATCGCTAACATCTGTCTGTATATTCTGTGCCAGTGTGTTTTGAAGTTGTTACAAATGAACGTCAAACGGAAAGTAGTTAAACAAGCCGTCGAGGGAATGGAACAAAGATGTAGCAGTGCTGGGAGGAGAAGGGAAGATTCACAGGAAGAAAATACTCAACAGCAAACAATTTTCCTTGGCTCGTCAAACAAATTAAATATGCAGTTTGGTGGACTTTACAGTATTGCTGTTGTACGGAGAACAACAAAATAATCAGGAAAAGAAAGGGGGGCTGGGGTGGCAATGTGGGAGGGGGGTGAATTTGTGTGCCCTCCCGCGCTCCCCCTTCTCCCCCCTTCTATTTGGGCAGTGCCACGGCTTGGACAGTACTCGCATTCTTCCACAGCTTATCCCAGGACTCTCTCAATTAGGCGCTAATAGGCAACCACACAAAAAAGAGCTCTCAAATCTAAAGAAGAAGAAAAAAACAAGAAGGGATGCACTCACTTTCACATCCACAAAAATTATTTTGGGCTCTTTTTTTCCATGACTTTGAGCCCCCTAATTGGCCATACTGTTTCCTATTTCCTGTTTCTGTTTATCGTCAGGGTTTTTCGATTTGATTATGCCCCAAGGAATCCCCCCTTTTCTAGACAACTGTCGGCTCACTTGAACATGGTCAATAAGAGAGCAGCACCTAAGATGGGACATGACAGCTCGGCTTTGACAGCCACTTATAGCAGAGGAGCACAGGTCAAAATGTCAAACGGTCCAGTTTGACAAAGTCCCGTGCTTTGACATCTTGTGTCTCCGATAGTCCAATAGCGCGAGAAATGCCAATAAGTTAACAATTCGAATTAGCAAGCAGCTTCCTTCCTCCTTCTAAACAGCTTCTACTGCCATTGTATAATCACGGAGAAAAGAATAAGACAGAACATGAATACAAAGTGCCTATAGCAAAGCACCATACTGAGTACAGACTAAAGCAGTTGCCACATCAGAGCACATCCATATGAAATGAGTTACTGATGGGGCTGTTTTTCAGCTTCAGAGAATATGGCACCGAATCAAAAACCAACACTTTCAAAAAGGAGGCAACCCCCCTTCATCACCACCACCACCACTGAAGCAACCACCCTAACAACCAAAAACTAAGGCTTAGGAGCCAAGCAGGCTGTGCACCACAGCGTCTGCACTAATGTGAGAATGACTTGTATTGATGCAGAAGGAATTGGTGGGAGGTAAGTAAGAAAATAAGTGTTACATCTCGTGCAAGGGTCTTTGATAAATTAATTATGTGTGCTTTCAGTGGTTACAGAAGTGTTCATTTCAGTCAACTTAATTTGTGGCAATCTGGTTAAAAAGCTTGTCAAAAACCCCTGCATCCCAAATAGCTGCTTTTCTTTCTTTGTTTTTTCTTTGTTTACATGGTTTGTCTATAGACTTTAACAAGGGCTCTGTGAAGCCGGGCAGGTAGGCTGAGCCTCATGAATGTAAACAAAAAGTCCTCAATGTTACAGGAAAATAACGCCAACCTTCGCCACTTTTGTTTTCTTGTATAGTCTGTATGTTGTCTTTTTGCTTTTCATATTTACCATGTTGTACATAAAGTCGTGTTATTTTGCTTGCATCAAATCCAGAGACACTTCAGCTTAGTTGAAAACAAAGACACTGAAGGTCATTTCTGAAAAGCTCTGCATACTACTCCAAGTAAACCTCTAAAAAGCAATAAAAGAGTTTTTCCCTCATCTGCATCCTCTCTCGAGAGCTTTTCTTTCTCAAGTGCTGTAGCGGCCACAAGGACAACTACAAGCAGTCATAATTTAAAAAACAGTTAGTTGCAAAGGCGTTTCTCAGCTGCAGAGTTGCTCTGGAGGCAGAAGTAATCTCAGCAGTGGAGGTAAATATGATGGGCAGAACCAAAACCAAAATGTTAATTTGAGCTACTAACAGAATGTCATGCTCGGGAAATATAAATAGGCTACATGGGTATACATATATATATACTATATATCTTAAGTAATTCTATACTTATCTGTGTTTAATTTGTTGGCAGGCAAACAGCAAGAATTGCATTTTTTTATGCAAACGTTACTTGCGCACTTGTCGTGGTCACCGTTCTTCAGTATAACTAGTGTGGCCAACTACTTTGAATGGAAAGTAGCTAATGCCTGCTGGACAAGTTGCTTGATGTTGCTGGATTACATCACACAATCAATTTGCATATTTGTGACGTTTTAAAATATTGAGAGAGAAATTGCTTTGGCAACGCTGAGCATAACTTTAGGCCTACTCATTAAAAAAAACCAAAAAAAAACGGTTGATCTTCGGCTCCACCCTCTGATTTTTGAATCAAAGAAAGTCTTCTCCTCCAATCTGCCAAAAACAACGACGAGATTTCTTTCCCAGACTAGGCAAAACCACCCCCCTCCTTCCAAATGACTCTGTGTTGAACACTCTGGTGGGCTGAACCAATGGAGAATGTGCCATTAAATCATGTATCACAGTGATCCGGAATCGCTTTACACCCAAGTCGGCTTTAAAGAGCACCGAAACTGGCTTTGCTGTTTAGCCACGGTCCTGTAACCCCCCTCCCTGTTTTCTTTTCATTGTATCCTGGGAACCTGGAGAAGTAATTACATCATTGTGACTCTCCCTTTCAGCTCATCCGATTGGTTTTGTGGGAACCTTGATGCAGGAAGGCAGGAATTGCAGGTGTGTTTATAATTAGGACAATAGAATGAGCAAAGGCACTGTGTAAATGTTCTCTGTCTTGCTGATGGTGTAGATGGGGAGGCGTTTGCTATGATTATGTGCATGTGTTTTTCCAGAACTGCCATTTATGATGCCAGCCAAATATAGCTTTTATCGTCAGTTGTGTTCAGGCAAGCATTTTTACCGAGGGATGCTTGATAACAACCAACACAAGTCCAACGACAATCTGAACAAAATCAAAGACGAATGGTCACGTGTTTGGCTTCATTAACTGACTATTAAACCTTCTGTGTGACTGTGCCCCCCCCTCCCCCCCAACCATGTTGTTTACTATTAGAACTCCATCTCTCCCCCTGAAATGTCCAAAATCTCAAAGGCATACGCAGATTCTTAGCAAAGGTTCAGACCTGTCCATTATCCCAAACAGCTATTGTAGCACCACAGCGTGTGGTAAATTCTGTGGCATGTCTACTTGCCAAAAAAAAACAAGAGTGACACTATTTCTCTCTTTTGTTCCCTCATTTTCTCCCTGTGCAGTATGTGTTGTGCTGTTTCTTGTGAAGTGGAGTTCCCAGGCGACTGGCTGCCGTCTTGGCGTGAACCTGCCGCAAAAAGAATAGGCCACAGTTTTATTTATAGATCAAGCCTGCTCTGTATAATGAACTGGTGAGTATGTTGTAGAGATGCAATGCACACCTGTCACTTCATACACGACAGGGCAACGGAGGTAAGAGGGCGTGAACAGAAAAACAGCTTTATAGTTTTCTATTTTGTAAATTGCTGTTGTTTTATTTGACTAAGTTTGCTGGGCCAGGTGTTTGAAAGAGGCACATTCTAATGGAAATGAGTTACTCTATAATAAAAATGGGACATATGCTAGCCAATGCATTTGACATAGATTTTGGGTTTGGGAAGAAGTTCCCATTCAAAAAGCCTCAGATGACTTTTTGTAATTCATTGGCATTGCAAATTGATTCTGATTGCAAATGGATTCCAATTCTGGTAGTTTATTTTCCAGTATGTACATTGAATAGTGGCGTGCCTCACTAAACTTATTTTCAATTTGCTCAGTTTCACTCTGTTCACTTGAGGTCAGAGTAACTCAGCAGGGAGTGAATCTTCCATCTCTGACTCCGACTCGTTTGCACTTCAAAGTCTTCACTGCGCACCTTGAGATCACCAACTCTGCATCTCAGATGGAGAATAAAAGAGATGCATTATGCTTTGAAGAAATTGATCCCAAAAGATGGCAAGCTGGATGTCAGCCAGTGCGGTTATGATACTGTTATGGTTCTGCGAGGCTGTTTTTTATCCTTTTGTGAAAACGATACTATTAGATCTGCTATTACGAGTCAATAATCCTAGTCCCCCGTGTTGCCTCTGTGCTGATGTGTTTTTGGATGTCATGTCACGCAGAAGGGAAAGGTTGTCTGCAGTAATGTGTCAGGATGTGGCTGAGATTTGACCCAATTTGTTTTTTATTTACAAACTCCTTGCTTTTAAAGCTAAACACTCTTTCCTGGATTGCCAGTAAAGCTGCACTCCACCAGATAGCATTAAAGAGAAAAGGTAGGCCTCATCACAACTTGATTTGTCCAAATCTGCTGCACTCCACACGGAATCTCTATATTACTGCCCATATCAGAGAACAGCAAGCTGGAGCATACAGCAAATTCAGCAATCAATGTGAATGTGAAACATGCTTACTGTTCAGTGCACCGGATGGATAGAAAAAAAAAAATCCTTACTCCTGACACAACAGTATTTCTATGAGTCTATTAGAAAATAACAGCATTTGCAAAGACGGGGGAGGAATACATTATCAGCAGTTAGGCTGAAATGACAACACACATTATACGCCGATTAGTTTACACAAGGCAGCTAATGGATCCAATCACAGCACATTAATAAACAAGACACTTAGCTTTGTATCTACCTGAAGAGCCTCATCAATCTTTCATTGAGATAGCCACAGCTGGGCCAGGCAGCACGGGTCCAATATTTTGACTGCTGGGAAAACAATGTCAATTGTTGTCTTGTGTTGGCACGGCTACCAGTTGTGCAAGTAGGAATAAACGCGACTCAGAATGAAAGAGCAATCAGGAAGATTATTCGTTCTGCCCCGCTGCACAAAATGACAGGATTGCTGATCGATAGCAGTGAATCAATCATTACTTTGTCAGGTGCTTTCAAAAGTCCCCACCCACTGGCATTTCCAACTGCTCAACAGCGTGGAACGCTGCTAGAAGGTAGAAACCAGCCTCATGAGACACTTCAGCTATTAAGACTAATAAGCTTAATTCTCAAGCCAACAAAAGCAAATGCCAAAGCTGTGTTAGTATTCCAGTATTTAGCGCAGTGATATATCACCTATTTACTGCATGTTTCTCTAATTAGCTTACTTGTCTCCGTGTGAAAGTACAGCTTCATTGCTCTTGTCAAGTCCAGGCCACCGTACTGTAGCTCAAAATGAGTAAAGGCGGAGCTGCCGTGTGAGCAGTGGGGGACTCGAGTACGAGGAGATAAGTTTTGTGATGCTGTTAAAATTCCTAATAGCCACCAACAGAGAGCAATAAAATAAATAAATGGCGTAAACAAAATTAAATGTCCCAATCAGACACACTGTAAAGCCTGAAGCACTATAGTGAAAGCCTAAAAGCCTCACTTGCAATGCTTATTCCCAAACTGTCTGTATATTTTAATCAATTTTTATGATTTTATAGTCTTTGCGCTTGTCCCCATATTCACACACCCAGTCCATCGACAGACTTCAGCGCAGAAGCAAGAAATAAACTTTAGATCTGTGAGTATACGCATAGATCAATTTATTATTCAGTCAATTAATCACCTCAAAAATGCATGTTTATCAGCTGTCTGTAACACTTTCATTCTGATGGATTACATGCATTACAGCCCCGCTGCCGATCTGATTTGTATTCCTCGCTGTGCTGATTACAAAATTACACTGCTGATGCATTGGTTTTCTCCATTCAAGATTGATGGCACTGATGAACAAAAGGGAACAACCAACTAAGCCCGTGGACAGAAGAAGAAAGAAAAAAAAGCTAAAAGAACGAAATCAAATGGAGATTGCTAAATAAATGCAAAGGTAAAAACATGGGAATGATGAGGGAGCTGATGAACTGGATAACAGACAGGAGTCAGACAGGCAGGTAGACAACCAGAGAGCTGAATGGCAGCATTAGCAGAGGTGGGGGGGGGGGGGGGGGGGGTGGCTCCTACTCCATCTTTTTTGTAACTCGGGGGCGTATTCCCCGTGGTTTGCAGACAACCCCAGGCTGTTCTCTCAACTTCACCAAGTCTCTGTCTGTCTCTATCAGCTTGGGATCAGGGCTGCTCGGAGCTTGTGTGTGTGTGTGTGTGCCCACGCTGTCTGTTGCTTCAATAAAACCAGCCAGAGCAGGCTGGGACCAGGGGGAGATTTACAGACAACACCAGCTCACAGGCACACAATAATAATGCAGCAAAAACACACACACACACACACACGCACACGCACACACACACACACACACACACACACACACACACTCAACACAGAGACATGCAGAGTAGCTGTGCAAGAGCATGCACGTACATACAGACGCCCACACTTGGAGGGTGTGTATGTATGTGTGCGTTGGGTGGGGAATAGCAGGCCTTCCTTTCCCTGGGTGCCAGGTGCCGACAGGACATCTTCTGCTGGAGGCAGTTATCTGAGGACGAGCAGAACACGGAGGGGGAGGGGGGAGGAGGAGGATTTTCACTAGAGTATTGCAAGCATGCTGCTGCAACATGCAAAGACAAAATCAGTGCTCGTTGTAATGTTCACATTATAATATGCAAATGAGCAACTCTGAAGAAAGTGTGGATGATTTGCTTAGGTGCTCATTGTGAAATCGAAAAACATGGAACTGTTCGTCTATATAGTATATATTGCAGCCATTGTGGTGTTTTTGACGTGTTATTTGGCCAAAGCCCTAAGGGAAGGGAAAGAATCTGGAGACCGCCAGAAAATAAAAGTTGATCTTCAACAATTCTGCAAAACCCTGGATTATTTTCAATGATTTCTTTATGTCCAGTGCAAACATCTTAAAAAAATGTTCACTCCCTTCCCTATCTGTGCACGGCAACTAGATATGTATGGTCAAGGTTATGGGAAATAAACTATGGTTAAGGTATGGTTAGGGTAATTACGAAAAACGCATGGGTAATACTGGAGAAAGATTGTGGTTACAGTTAATAAAAAGGCAAATGTTAATTACAAGTCTGCAAGAGGACATGAACTCCGTTCTCCTGCATAAAAGTGTCATGTCAAACACTCCACCTTACACACACCCTTACTGTCTCTTATTGATTTAGATCTGCTTCCAACTACTATTTAAAAATGTAATTCCACCATTATTAAGACAAAAAACAAGCAGACAAATAACACATTAAAACCCAATATACCTTGGAAATAAACTAAACTGCCTTTTAGATTTGCTCCTATGTAAGGTGCTCACTCCTATCCTGTTGATATAGATAATAGTGTCGTTTTTGCTTTGCATGCAGTTCCATATACTGATAGCAAAGAAGCAAATGTATCTTGGAGGTGTAAGCTCTTCATGAGGTGCCTTGGTGCCTCGGTGAGTCCACAGACTCTATATTCATGGCTCCATCGCAGCACTGAGGCTTTTCTAACTGCAGTGGTGGCATATGGGATTACAAAGATACACAGCCCGTACAAGATTACAAAGACGCAGAGCACAGTGGAAGCCTGTTCACCCTCTGCAGCATCCTCCTTGTTTATGTCCAGGAGATGTGGTAGAAGAGCAGGCAGCCAGTAGGGAATCCTCCATGGCCATGTAATCTGGGCTCTGTGCTTAGACACAGCACATGAAGGACAGGCTTATCTCTGGAGGGCTCACAGTGAAACAGCTACTGGAAAGAGAGGGAGGGGGGTGAATAGATATTTTATGGAAACTGTGAGTGTTCATCGATGCATTTACACCTCGATGTCGCAAAGTGATAAAAACCCAACAATGTTACAATGCAAAATGCATTAGCATCTTGAATGCAGGCTTATGTATTTGCAACGCTGGTATCATCTAGCTGATGTGCAAGTTTTGGAGGAATTGAAATGAGGTGTAGCGTTTCTCGGGTGTTGTGTGGAAACCCTATGTTTACAAAAAGTGTTATTTTAGCGTGAATGCAAGGCGTTGCCAGTGTAAAGGTGTCAGTTTTCCAAGAGGTCAGAGAATGTTCTCCATGTGGAGAGCCGAAATAACGCTTTGGTTGAGGAATAGTTTGGCATTTGTGCACGGAGGTCCACATAAGGAGGAGCACGTGGTGGGTGGGAGGCTCAAACAAACCCAGGACTTTCTCCCAGAAATAATGTAACAAACATACTTATTTAAGACAAACCATAATGTTTGTAATTAAACCTAACCAAGCAGATTTTTTGCATTTTTGTTTGCTTTTGTTGAAATTTACAACATTAACCACGAGTTTGAAACTGCAACCGTAGTTCAGGACAAAATATGTTTCCCTCAAAACGTAACTGAGAATGCAGTTTATATGGGAACGTAGTTTTGTAGGAGAAAGGGTTTCACTATCATATCTGTCTATTAGATATGAAGCCTGAGCTGCCGGTTAGCTTAGTTTAGCGTAAAGAAGGGAAATTCCTTTAGAGGTGCTGGTAAATGGATTGTTTTAAACCTTTGAACAAAGTTCTTGTCTTTGTGTTCTAAACTAAGCTCCCCAACTGCTGGCTCTAGCTGCATATTTATCATATAGACATGAAAGTGGTATCAGTCCTTTCAACTAACTCTTAACAAGAAAGCAAATAAGTATATTTGACAAACTATTTGTTTTAAAGTTAACAACAACATTCACTCAACATCTTCCTGCTGCCATGCCCCTACTACCCATTCTTTCCTAAATATGACGCCACAGTAATAAACAGGGTATATGGGTGACAGGTTACACCAGTGTTTTTCTTCAAAACCTTCAGCATAGCTGACTGTTCTTGTCTGAACTTGTGAAGGCCTTTGTTAAGTTTCACCTCCCCTCCCCAAGGACTTCTCCTCAACCTCGTATAACCCCGCTGTCACATCAACCCATCCTGCATTAATGGAATATTCCCTCCTACTCCAGTTTGGGTTACTATTGTATTTCCCTGCTTTTGTACGCTATGTACAAATCCCAGCTCTGGGGCGGATCCACATAACAATGAGCCGTGCCACTATCTGTGTTTTAACTGGCTCTGCCAGAGGAACTCTCTGGATTGCAGCCAAAACAATTCATTCACATAGAGTTCCTCACACACCCATGTTATTTCACTTCTTTATTTTGGAAACTCAATGGAACAGCCTCATTCATCATTGCTGGAACGGTTGCAAATATTTTTCTTGTTCTTTAAGGAGGGGAGTTTGTATAATATATTACACGTAAATAATTCAACCAAAGCTATTACAGCTGTTGTGAGTGGTAGGTGATGATGACAGTTATCATGGAAATAATGGTTATTTATTTGTTGAGTGACTTTAAATTCAACTGTGGGATTATGTTTATCCTCTGTAGAATCTGCATGAAGTTCACTGAGTTCAAGCATTGCCTGTAAACACTGCTGTCTGTTACCCAAGCCTTCCATTTTATAATCAAATCTCACCATCCTCAGCTCTTGGCTTCCTCCCGTGTTTCTACTTCTGAGGGCAGAAAGATACATCTTGATTTCATAATGAGTTTGATGTCTAATTCTCAGTCTTTACCTTCCTATCATTGATGAGCCACAGACTGCCAAGCCTCTATCTCAAGATAAACTCGAGATAGAGGAGTGTGTGGGTGTATTTGTCTCTCCACACACCCATACAAAAGTCACACTGATATCACCGTTAAAAGGTGGGACAGTTCAGATTTCTGTCAACTCACTGTCATTCTGACACATTCAATATTTTATGCCTTTTTTGATTAGATAGCACATGATTGACCCTTCACAAAGCCTCAATTTCCTTAGTGTTGCTAGGTCTCTCGAACTAACACTGCAAATGCAGTTTACAGTGGTAACAGTGGCAGATTTACCGCTCAACATTCTTTTAAATGCTCTCCTTGATGTTATACAGAAGTTAACAAAATTATCTATGTTTCATGGTCCTAAATTCCCAAGGTCCTATGTTCCCAAGGTCCTATGTTCCCAAAGTTCTATATTCCCAAGGTCCTATGTTCCCAAAGTCCTATGTTCCCAGTGTCCTAAGTTCCCAAAGTTCTATGTTCCCAAGGCCCTATGTTCCCCAGTTCAATATTCTGTTCAAACATTAACACAGATTAATCTGACACGGTATGAAAGAGTCTAGGTGGTTCTGTAGATACAGTTTTACTCAAACTTGACTCAAACTCTTGTTTGGATTGGGTTTCATTTACAAAACGATCCAAAATGTTTTATTACTGCATTCCATATAAAAGCCATGTTCTCTGTGGATCAGATTTTACTCTATTTTTGATGATTATCAGGTCCCGTCCCGTTCGTTAGATGTTTTGTGTTTGTACTTCCTGTTTTATTTTGTTAACTGTATGTTCCCTCTTGTGTCGGTTGTTTCTAGTTCCTGTCCCCAGCTGTCTCCACTCTGTTCGTTAGTGTCTCCACCTGTGTCTTGTTTTCCCCTCCCACTTCCTGGTGTATATAGTCTGTGTGTTGTTTGTCCCTTGTTGCCGGTTCGTCATCGTACTTTCATGTCAAGCGTTCCAGCATTTATCCCGTTTCCCGTGTTCCTGATTCCCCGGCTTCTTCGATCCTGTTTCTGTGACCTGACTCCGTTTTCGCCTGATCCCTACCTGTTGTTCTGCTACGCTGAGGACCTATCTGTGCATCGACCTTGTTTCTGTGACCCGACTCTGCCTTTGGATTTACCCTGCATGTTTGTATGTCCTGTTTGTCTACTTTACCCAGTAAAGTATATTACCATCATCATCGTTCTGTCTCTGAGTCGTGCTATTGAGTCCCTCTCTCCGTGTGTACGGGTCGTACCATTACAATGATTTGGTTTAAGGAGATTTTCAACAACAACAAAATTAAATGAAATATCTAAATGCAGATTTTATGGTTGTGAATTGATAACTAGTTATGAGCTAAAACACTATATTGTGTGTTTTGTCATGAATAAAATAAAAAAAAGAGAACATTTGAACCGCGAATGCAAAGGGTTAGTACCCCTTTATAGCACTATATGAGGTTTAATAATATATGTAATAATGTTTGTGCATAATTTGTTTCCAATTACTGTAGATTCTCATGCTAACACACATTAGAGTCACATGCTGAAGAGTGAAAATCCACAGTATACCCTGATAGGCAGGATCTAGAACATAGGAACATAGGACCTTGGGAACAGGACCCTGGGAGAGCACATGTGTAGAACCGGGGAGTATAGGACCCTAGGAACATGGGGACGTTTGTCATGTTCCCATTATGTGCCATATAAATCTGGGGAACGAGCCCGAGCTGGTTAGCTTAGCTAACATTTGTAATTAAAATGTTCTTTCATTCTGACATGACCCTGTTTGATGCTGAGTACAGAAAAACCCATTTGTTTTACTGTTTGCTTTTAAAACAACATGTATCCCTAACGAGAAAGGGCTTTAAGAATGAGGTCATCGATGAGTTTGACAAAGCAATGTTATTTTGGGTAACGAGTTTAGCTGAGTTTGCTGCAGCGTAAACTGGCCTAAAAGAGCAGAGTTGCTCACATTATCCGAAAAACACAGCTTACTTTAGAGCGCACATAGGCGACATTGTAGAATCCATTCCTTACATTTTTGCTGATGTATTTATGTTCTTAAAAGGTAATACAGTAGACTTTTGAGACGCCAAATACAACATATGGAGAAATCAAAAGCTTCACAGGCTTGTAGTCGCCTGGTTAGTGTCAATCACAGTCATAGCACATATTCAGGCCACAGAGTCGTTTGGGCAGAGATTTCCTCTGCTCTTTGGCTGCATGTGAAGTCAGAGTTGGTAGCTGTGGGTAAACACGATAGTGTAGCCTGCATACCCGACATCATTCTTTGCACTGCAGTGCTAATTTAATCTCTGTTACTATGGAGGTACAACATGCAGACAGAACACACATGGTCATTTATATGATGTGACTTCGGGCCCATTGCGCCAACATAGATTTCCGTGTTTTCCATTAAATGAAATCCATTTTATTTAGTCACATCACAATTCATGCGTGATAGTGGTGCAACTTCATTTCAGAAATAAAATCAGTGTGAGATAGGGATCATCCACCTCAGTGTCTTTGATGTTTATTTGAAAGGAAAATCTGTTCTACTCTCAGCATCCTTTCAAAAGGGCAAAAAGTGATCTTAAAAATGTCCAGTGTTGATTGCTTTTAATGAGAGTGCGACCTTTCAAGGAAACCGAACAATAGGTGGGATGGCTGATTTAAACAGAATCTATATCAAAGAAGCCTTGGGTTGCAACAGTGAACACGGCTCACCGCAGGAGGATGAGGAACTCATTATTCTGTGATTCTTTGACTCACACAGACAGAGATGCTGAAGCAGAGAGAACTGGAGAGACGAGAGCGAGGACATGGAGGGAGAGCCGAGAAAACAAGTGTGAAAGAAAGATTTTAAATGATCAAAATTCTAGTCACAAAACATTAGGGCTTATACCGTGTCTTTTAGTTGGAGCAGACAAGGCTCTGCAACTCTGCCAGCTGCCAAGCATGTTGCATCATGAAAACACACTAAAGCCTCAGAGGGAAGTGTGTTGAACAGTAGGAGGGATCTGAGCATCATCAAACTATGCGTCCTGCTGTGCTGTACACTGCGCTTGCTGATTTTTCCTACAATACACTGTACACAGTACATATGTTGCTCTGCAGGTTTATGTCTCAAAGATCCCAGGCAGTAATGAGCTGTACAGGTGATCATGAATGACAATAATGCAGCAGAATATCATTTAAATCAGGCAGTTACTGTGATCCGAGTGTGCATCAGTGCACGCAGCTCAGCTCGGAGTAAGAATGCAAATGGCATTTTCTGCATTAATCCGAGACACAGCGATTGAATTGCAAATGCACTAAAGTAACTGTTTTTAAATTCATTTAAAGACTTTGAATAGTAATCGGGTTTTTTTTTCCTTCTCCTCCTGCACTGCACGGTTTAACACAGAGTTGATTTGACCTCTTTTAGAGCGTGAAGCATTGATCACCTTGTCATGTTAAAATGAGTGGAACTTTATAGACACTACATGCAGCACTTTAAAACGAGTTCAAACACCTGCCTCGGCACATTTCACATACACTATTTCATTGGAACATTCAGACGCAGTCATTATGCCTTTTGTAGAAGAAGCATCTAACACCTGGACAATGTGCTCGAGGTCCATTATAGCTGGTTTCTTCATTGTAATCTAGCAACACGTCTAAAGCCATGCTAGTTGCTCTGTGAAGCTTTATTTAGACACACTGGTGCTTCGAAATGTATAAATGCTAACACTAGCATGACAGCACGCTCACAATGACAATGCTAACGCGCTGACGTTTAGCAGGTGTAGTGTTTACCATGTTCATCCTTTCAGTTTAGCATGATAGCATGCTAACATTTGCTAAATAGCTTTAAACACAAAGTACAGGTGACGGGAAAATATATATTTTTAATTATTTAACATCTGAGATTAATGATCTTTAATGATACTATCTAATCTACATGACCACGACAACTAAGGATAATTTATTTAACAATTGTCCAAACAGCACATATTATATTTAAAATCTGTGACGGCTGTTAAATTATCAGCATGACTAGACCTCATTTTACCTCCTGTAAATGTCACAGTGTGAATGTTTCTCTGACACTCGTCTGCAGTGTAGAGATTCCACATCTTCATAAATGATGACACAGGTCAGCCCAGAGTCTATATCTGTCCTACGCAGAACTGCAGCCCCACAGCAGCTATTTAAAGCAACCTGGATCTCTGTCTACACATTACATAACGCACACGAAGGGAAGTATGTACTTCATTTACATCTTGTATCACTTACATGTATGGCCGTTTAAGATTCAATATCAGCTGTTGAAGAGTGTACATAGTATGTTGCTGTTTACAAGCATGATAGTATATTGAGTGTGTCATATGAAGGTTTTTTCGTGAGCCCTTTGATCTTTGGTGATCTTTGATGCAATATAGTATTTAAATGTTCAATTAAAGTTCAATTAAAGTTTCAGACCAGAAGAGGACAATTTGATACCAGGTATCAACTGAAATCAGTATTCACTTCAGGAAATGGTACTTCATAAAATGTGTTTCATCCAAATGAGGGGAAAGAGAAAATAAAAAGCATGAAATGTCATGAAGTGAAATAGGCAAAAAGCAGCAGCCAGTGCTGATATTTTCCTTTAACAGACGCTTAAATCCTCTCACGTTTTCTCAGATGATTTGATTCCACACCTGGCAACTTTTACGACCTTTCCTTCTAACCAGCCAATATCCTGGTAATGTTCTCTGTCTTTAGTTTTCTAGCAGCTACATAAACTCACCCTGTCTGTCCTTTTTTCATATGATTTGTTAGATGAGGTACTTTACCTTTCACACAGGTTAAACAGAAGGTACAATACAACTATATAATATCTACCCCACAGTTTAGTTTGGTCATTTGAGGACTAAATACTGTGTTGTGTATGCAATTTATGGTGATAAACATTACATAATCCCGACATTTTATGTCATGTATATTTGTGTCAAAGATTTCTTGAAAGGGAAATCAGGGTCAAAGAGTAAATGGTTGCCCTCTTGTTGACTGAGGACTCTCAGCTTTCACACTTTCACTTGTGGCAAGTCGGGGTCTGATTTAACTTAGTACGGATTCAAATAGTTTTACAATACAAATCGTTTTAATGTCATCTAAGAGTAAATGGCGGTAAGCATATGCTTAATCTGTGTTATCATTATAAGGGGCTCCTCGGAAAATGTTCTTCCCTGTAGGGGGTCCCTGGCCCCAAAAGGTTTGAGAACCCCCGGGTGAAAGGCCTAGTCACACCAGAACGAGACACAGGAAAGTTCATCCGTACGTCTTTGTGATGCGTGTTTCAAAGTTTGCTGAAGTTTAACTTGACACAAATATTTTACTCAAATTTACTTTGAAAAGAAATACAGTTTAGCTAAGAGCTGCTACAAGTTCTTATTGTTGTTTTGTTACTTTTGAGTCGACAAGTGCTTAGCAGTGCTGTGTATGTATAAGTGGATCTGACGCATACTGTACTTTGATTATTTTGTGTACGTTCTCAGCAGTTAACAATTAAGATAGCAGCAAATGTTAAAACTCCTTTGGACAATGTTCTGCTTGTGAACCAAGGCTGTTACAATAACAGGGAAAAGACATTTACAATGTCCAGTCCCTTTAACTTAACCTGAGGAAACGGACTGTAAAGAACCTCACCACTACCCTATCTGCTCCTTTCATCTTCACTGAATACATGCTGGCATGCTGTTATTGAACTATAAAACATATTTATTGACCTTTTTTGCAGAACATTTGTTGATACTATTTTAAAGCCATATTAAAGTTTATGCAAATGATTGTTTAGTTTTATATGACTATCTTGTTAATTCTCCACCAGGGATTTTATTGGTCTTGATATTCACATATCCTTTCTTTCTCAAGTGTATAATGGCTCTAAAGATAACGTAAAAATAAATAAAATGGTTACATTTTGGTTACATATTCGCATATGCTGAGTTGTATTCGTCAGGTTTGGCTCCAATGTTATTACACGTGTTGTTACTTATAACATCTTGCCCAAATAGACTGAAAGATATGAGATATCTGGGTTTAGAGAAATAAAAGCACCAAATCAACCGAAGTGTTCTGGTTAATATGCAGGAAGATAGTTTTCTATATAGAACAAAAAAGATTTAAAAAAAACAAAAACTTTCAGCTGTGCAGAAGCACACGGCAGCACCGACACATCGCGTGGATGTCCCTTTGCACTGGGGAATACAGGCTAGTATCAAACCTCGCCTTGGGCTAAAACCTTTGTTCTCTGATATCAAACCCATACAATAGTGCTGTATGGGATCAAAATCTGAGAGTAACATTGATATTCAGCCAAAATAGCATGAGTGGCCTTTGAAATAATGTTTCCCATGCAGCACCATCATGGATTTCATTCCAAATGCACTATATTAGGACACACTATATCACAGAGGAAAACAGTGGGGAATTCAATCGATGTTCACTTTGAAATCCAACCCAGTGAAATTTCTACTTTGCTTCAATTCACCAGGCATGCTGGTGATCTGGCATGTGTGTGTGTGTGCACTTAAGTGTGGATTGTGTATGTAGAGCATGCTGTGTGTTGCAGTAAATTGTAGCAGATTCCTCCCAGGGGGATGTGAGGATGAACCGAGGGGAGAGTGAAGCAGGATTGGGGGGCGATGGGGGCTGGTTACTGAGAAGCCGACAGAAACATTATTCAAATGATGCTCTTCTGCTTTCTTTTTGCTTTCCCCCCCCCCCCGAGCTGCACACTAAAAACCTGACATTTAGTCGCAGCGAGAGAGCGAGAGCTGAGACAATTCATGAGGATTTTACACCTTCCTCGTCTTCCGCTCTTTAGCATCGAAGGTCCCCGAGTCCTCCGGCAGAATATCATGCACCTTGGCCCTCCGCAACCCAGGAGCCCTGGTGTTTATGAATCAAATATTTGATTTGGAAGGACTCCCATCCTCGCTTTTGCCAACTGCCATTCCAACAATAGAAAGGTCACAGTTAATCCGACTATCAGTGCGACTACGAGGCTTGTCCACTTGCAGCCTGACCCCGGCCGCTGCTGGTGGTGGGAGTAGGGCAGAGAGAGAGGAGGGAGAGGGGAGACAGGAGAAGGGATGAAGGGGGAAAATGGATGTGGATATGAGAGGAGCAAGAGTAAGACATAGGGGGAAGGGAGGAGAGGAGGGGGGTGAGAGTGTGTGGGTGGGGGGGGGGGTGGCATTCCGCAAAGCTGTCGCCTGGACATATTGTGCTTTGATGGGTTGGCTTTCATTTTTACTGCCGTTTTTCTTTGCTGTGGAGGAGCAGTATTAAAGTCTTCAATCTTTAGCTGATATTACAGGACTCACTGCAGATTGTGATAAACAGCACTACGCCTTCCTGGGTCCTTCCTCTCTGAACATCTGTTGGAACATCACACGGTGACAAAAGCAATGTAATTATAACGTACCAACTACACCTACATACCACACAGCACCTCATGGGCATTTTGAAAGTGGGTGTCACTTTGGCAGATGTACAGTCAGGCAGGCAGAGAGAGAGTGTGTGTGTGTGGGGGCTGGGTGGGTGTAAGTATGTACATAGCAGTGTGTTTTTAGGAGCTTACAAAAGTGACTGGAGTTGAGGTTTTTACATGTTGCACCATAGAATTACAGCACTGTCTTCCACATTCAAGTGAGCTGATTCGTGTTCTCACATATGATTGTGTATGATGTTACACAATGGGGCATACTGGTATTTCAACACCTGTGCTCCATGTTGCTCTGTATTTCATAGCATCAGGTAGGGAACTTCTTAAAAGTGTAATTATACCTCATGGGCTTTTATGACACTTACATGATAACCATCACATTCTACAGTCACCTACACTAATTAGCAGTTTCTGTGGGTTCAGTGAGTTATCCCCCTGCGTAATAATAAAAAGCATAATCACCACTTTACCGGACTGTCCTGGCGGAAATTGAGGCTAAGAACCTCCATATTGGTCCTCATGTAAAACTTCTACCAGATGAGATCTTTATCTGACTTCAGCTGTGCAGTCAGCGTAGATCTGGAAGTGGGTCTGCAATGGAGAACAGGATCCGACTCCCTATTAAGGGAAACTTTGCACATGACACAAATGAAATTCTGGTGTCACCTCTTGATGCGTGAGTAAGTTAGTAAGTGAAACACAAACCGAGAATACGACAACAGATCTGTTGCCTCTCAATTCTTTGGCAATCCTTAGTGAAAGGTGCTCACAGCCAAACACAAGTGTGGTGAGAAAACTTTAATCCTCCAGAGCAAAAACATTGAGAATGGACTTGGCAATGCATTTGGATGCATCTTGTTCAGTAGTTAGAGAGACAATATTTCCAGATTTTATAACGAAGGAGAAGCAGTGGATGTCATTTCAGGAAGTTGATTATACCTTACTAATTATTTTAACTAATATTTTTTGTCGGTGTGACATTTAAGTTGCTTATTCATGTGTTTTAATTCTTCCTCTCATTGTTTTACGTGGGACAGTTGTGAGTGTGGCAGTGGAGTCTATAACCACAGACAGAAATTGGGTGTTTTACTGTCTTTCTCTGTTGGTGTGGATTTATTCAAAGAGAAATTTCATCCTACTTGGTACCCACAGCCCAGAGTGACTGAAGAAGTCTACCTCATCAAGAAATGAGGGTTACATGCTGTGCTCATTTTCCGGGTAAAAAATCATTTGCTGCTGCAAAGTTGTCTCTCATAGCTTTAATCACATATGATATGTTTCTTTATGATGCACCACAGTATCCTTACCGGAGTAAATCCTACCTACGTTTAGTGGAGATGAGAGTGCCTGGGAAACAGTTGAAAATGCATAATGTTAAGACACGCACCTCTTCCTGCTGAACAATCCCAAATGAAGCAATATTTCCATAGAAGGCGCACACCTACGTATGCTATCTTCCTCACACTGATGACACTGTACAATGTAGCACTTGTAGCGTTGTATTTCACATTACGCGTTTATGCTACAGAAACCTGGGACAAAAACACAATAGCTCTTGGCTAATGTTACACAACCCAGTGCCCTAATAGCCTGAGTCAGCCCATATGGTGCAACAGCGGAGAGCATAGCATGCATCACTTCCACAACAGGAAGAGGGTGTGGGCCCACATTTACAGTCCCAGGTAGATGATAAATCAGAGTCCCCTCCTAGGCGACAAATCCTTCAGAGAGCTGCCTGGGTTCAGAGGTCAACATGTAAATGCACAATGTAATCTGCAGACAAACAAGCCCGGCCCTCAGTGCAGTCATTAAGGTAAATATTGCAGAGCGTCTGATGGCCAGTGTTGTTTGAATGTACATTTCATAAATGCTGATCGGTGACTATTACGCCGGCAGTTATTGCTTCATAGCATGTCTGAGACTATTGTTTGCGATGGGAACACCCATGATTAATTCAGCCACACATTCAGCTACTTGGAAACAACATGTGGTGGAGGATTACAGTCAAGGTTGTCAGCCCGGTGGCTGGAGGCCAAGAGTGGGAGACGGATAGAGAAATGCAGAGAAAAGGGCAAAGAGAAGAAAAAATAAACCCAGCACAGACGAAAAGAGAGACGTACAAGACCCCCGCAATGAATGAGACTGCCTACTTATCAGCCGTGAGCGTGATGTGCAAACAGAGGCCTTTCAGGGCTGCCGGGCACACAATAGCTTTGTTTGCTATGCAATAGAAACCAGTTGTTCGCTGCTGAGTCAATATTTACTGCCTAATGGAATGTGTGCTCTGCTACTACCCCTGCTCAACAACACCAGATTGGAAGAGGGACTTATTACCTCCCCTCTCCTGCCATCCTCTGTCCCTCTTCGTCCTCTCCTCCCTCTTCTTTATCTTACCCTTCCTATCGTCACATCCTTTACTACCCCATGCGCTCTCTCAGAGTTTTGTTACTCCCTATTCACTCTCAGCCCTTCCTCCGCTATTCTGTGGATCCCATATCATATCTCTTGCATCTGCACCTCCCCTCGTGTGGCCTGAAAGAAAGAAAAAAAAAAAGAGTAGTGGAAAGCTTGGGAAGGATTGAGAAATCTGTGACTAAGAAAGTAAATAAAATATTTTTTATTCATTTGTCATGAGGAGTAGAGGAAAAAAGTAGCAGGAGTGGACAATCTTCTGTTTATGGAGGCCAATATCCTACCAAGGCCGTGGCTCGAACAGGGAGAGAGAGATAGCTTAGCAATGAGATCACTGTGCTGACAGAATGATCCCTTTGTGCTCGAGCCCGATGGTAGGCAGTGAATGCATTACATGTGGTATTTACACCGTGGCTGCTGATAAACGGCAGCTGATCACAATTTTCTTGGAGGTGCATGCAGGCAATCGTGCACAAAAAACACCCACATGCTTCCCCCCTGTTGTCAGTGTTTTCTGCTCCCGCTGTGTATTGATTCTGCACCTGAATCTTGCCATGCCACCCTCACACACAAACACACACCTTTGCGGAGGGATGACTGGAGGCATGACACACTTGTCCGAGCCCTTTAAAGGTTTTTTTTCCAGCAGCCACCCCGACAATCCATTCCTTTCAGTCATGCTTCAGTATCGTTTCCTTACAGCCCAGAGGATTACTGAGCAGAGGACAGTTGTGGGAGTGATGGTGCCTGTGTGTGTGTGTATGTGTGTGTGTGTGTATGGGTGCGTGCATGCGTGCGTGCGTGCGTGTGGGAGGGGAGGGGAGGGGGGGTTTCCATAGTGACACCAAGGCAATGAAAAGATTGGACCAGTGGAGTGTGCAGGGGGGGGTGCCAGTGGGTGTGTATGTGCATGGAGTTGGAGTCCAGCTCTATAGCTCTAGGTTGAGACACAGTGGAACCATTCATGATCTACTATCTGGCCCCCAATGGCCTTCACTCTTAAATCAGAGCCAACTTGCAGAGCTCAGATCCCCGCGGGGATGTTCTTTGTTGCACCCAAATCACTATGTGATGTAAAAGGAAAAAAATATTACTATTCCAAGAGTGTTTTTTGTCATCGTTTTCCTCCCTCCCCTTTATTTTCTTTTAATTTCTGTCAAAACCCTTTTCCAAAGTGACAAGGTCATATTTAATACCCCTGTCATGGAGAAGAGAAATTGATGGCTCTGAGTTGTGTTTGTTAATGCTTTCATGCTGGCCATGGGATAAACAATTAGAATGAGACATATTCATTGTCTCTAATTATCCTTTCTGAGCGCAGATTAAATGTTTTAATAAGTTTGGCTCCTAACAAGCCAAATCCTCTCCATATATGGGCATTACATCTGTCCACATTTCGAAACAAAAATCCCTTAACTGCTGGTGTGTTCAACTCACGTTGCACCGTCAGTGTGAACCATCAATATCATTTCACCAGGGCAGTTAGTGCCTCATCTAATCACCTTTTACAGCTCTTTTCCAGTGAACTTGACCTTAGACTAAGTCCATTGACGGGGCACTGATTGTGGTTTGGTGTGGTCAAAATACATTTTACGTAATTTGTCAATGAAATGACTCAAAATGTGTGCAGTATTTGTAATGATTCCTTCTGTCTGCCCTGAGCATACATTACAAAAGAAATTATTTTCAAAGGGGCCTTGATTGTGTGGAGCCCATGTTAATAAAATCGGTCTTTCATAGAATTGACAGTTAATGAAGACTATAATGTGGGCACAGACGTCTTAAAAGAACCGCCTTAAATTAGAACTGAAATTCTAAATCTGGTGTAATACCTTGAAGAGTAATTTAAAGATAAGACAATTTCTCATTTGGCATATGAAATAATTAATTATCCCTTTGGTAGAAATATCTTAACAAGGCTACTTAGTATGCATATACATTTTCAAATTGTAAAATCATATTAGCATTATTAACTTAAAGTGTGTTAGATTACATCTATTCCCTTTCAAAAGGTCCCACAGAGTTGAATTGATAATTAAGTAATGAAATGAAAATGTTTGATCTAATCAATGGCAGTCCATATTAGCGCAGCAGTAGTCATTCTAAGGTTTCAGGCAGCAATGAGGAGGGGGCTCAAACCCCTGAAAATGACATAAGCCCTAAAGAATTGAGTTACACTGGCGATTTATTCACATTGAGTCCTATTGTAAGGAGCCTAAAGCAGCCCAAACAAAGCTGGTATGAACCTCAATATTCTTCATAGTGAAATACATCGATACATCTGAAACTTACTCAGCATGCTAACATTTGCTAATTGGCACTAGACAGGCTGATGGGAATGTCATTATTTTTGTAGAAGTATGGTCATAGAAATACTTCAAATTGAAGTATTGACCTGATGCTGGCACCAGATGAAAAGTTAGGGGCTCACCAGAGTCAATAGGATTCATCCTCTGGGAACCATGAATGTCTGTGCAAAATTGTGGGGCAAATACATCTGGTAGATCTCGAGATATTTCCTTGGATAAGTGAAAACTTTCACTGCAGGTGGCACATGACGAAAAGTCAGGGCATCACCAAAGTCAAAAGAAATCACCCTCTGGGGACCATGCATTTGTGTACCAAATGGCATGTTATCTATCCAATAGTTGTTGAGTTAGTTCAGTCTAGACCACAGTGGTGCAGACAGAATGACATTTCCATCAATGCAGCCATGCTGCTTGTGTGGCTCAAAACTATTTGAAAAATATTTGAAATGCAAAGATTATTTATTGCCATTTGTTTTATTGTAAAACAAAGAGGGGTTGCTCCCTGCAGGTATTTTTAGTCCTAGTGATTTCGTCCATATATTTTTTTATTTGGCCTGATGCAAGCAGACACAATGACATAAAAAAGGGGTGCTTCAGCTCCACTGCCTCATGGCGGGTTAAATGGAGCGGAGGGCAATGAGCAATTCTCCAACAATCCCTCTCCTCAGTGCTGCAGGTTGTTCTTCCCCCTCTAAACCCATCGCTTCCTGGTGTTCCGGCTTAAAGCTTTAGCCTGTGGGGTCCCAACAGGCTGGAATAAAACACAAGTGGATGCGGCAAGTTGCCATGGAAACTTAATAAGCCAGCAGTTGTAGTGAGAGAGGGAGTCAACTACAGTACCCAGTGAAGCGTGCATCTGAAGGCAATAAATTGAATGCTTTGGAGGGGAAGGAGACAGAGAGAAAAAAGAGGCAAGAGGGATCGTGTGTTATTGTGAAATAACCTTTTAAGTCGGAATTTAATATTTTGTCAGGAGTGTGAGGCTCTGAGCACCCCCACCTCCCCGCCCCCCACTCAGAGGTTAAACGGCTGTCTGCATTGTCACTATGATGCTCTCGGCCTGACCGGTCTGCCTTCTGCTGTGTGTCACTACTGGTGACCGAGGGACGCCTGGCTGATTTTATTTTTTTCTTCAACCTCACCTACAACTGTCATTGCTTTGATTGTCGGGCCATCACGCTCACTCGTCTCCAGGGCGCAATTGATGTGCTGTTGGCTGTCAAACCTCAAAAGCCTCCAACACGCCACCTGATTGCCAAGCATCCTTTATGTCGCGTAAATCTTTCATTAACCGCCAATCTATCATTAATTATCGGCTCCTGGCATTTATAGATAGGTGGGGAGATTGATAGCGGCTGATGGGGGATGGGTGTAGAGCTGGTGTTGACTGTTTAGGGAGCTAATCTATAATGACTCACAACAAGGAGGAGCCCTCTTAACTTTTATTTATAAGGGCGGCCCTGCTAGCCACTCGCCAGAGGTGTTGTTCATCTGTCTAGCTAACCCGATAACATTAGTCCTCATGGCGGCTGGAAAACAGCTTTATCTTCATTCTCTGTGTCTCTCAGGGTCCGTCTCCATATGTTTTTGGACAGCTCGATGATCATCTCTCTTTAACTCCACGGGCCCTTCGTTTATTTTTTTCTCCTAACCCCTTTAAAGAAACTAATTAATTCCCCTCTGAGGCTTAAGTCTTGAACCAACCAATATGCGCCTGTCTGTGAATGCGTGTGTTTTCACCGTCGACATAAAGGTGAAGTATCTGCTTTTGATTCAGGGGCATTTGACAGCTCTGTTGCCCAGAAAGCCTTCTGTTAACTGGCTTTGCATAGGATTAGCTGTCAGCGTCATGCTGCAGTAAACAAACAAATAGAACGAGCACAATTATAAGGGCAGTGTCCACAACATCCTTATGTTGCATTCGTGCTCAAGAAAACCAGGCTCTGTGAAAGTCTATAAATCATCAGGAAACCTTGGCCTAAATGTGCCAGAAAAAGAACTGTAACATCTTCCTTCTCTCTTTACACCCTAATTTTCTTTCTCTCTGTCGCCCCCTCTCCCCTGGACCTAACACTATTTACAGCTTCTCAGATGCTTAAGCCACCAAAATATAGCGCTGTTTTATCTTTAGACAAGTCGATAAGGCAGCATATTGGTTTTCTGCTAAAAGCTACGGATTGTGCTCCATGTATTGACTCATCAGTTGGGCGGTTCAGACTACAGCCCAGGGAGACACACACACACACACACACACACACACAGAGACACACGCACGCACACACACACACACACACAGACACACACACACACACACACACACACACACACACACACACAGTCCTTGGATTGCTCACAGTGTTTCATTTTGTGACATTCACCTGGTGGAGAGAAAGATATTAAAACTAAGAACAGGGATCAGACCTTGGATAACACAATGCAACAGGAAAGGGGGAGCGAGCAGGAGGAGGGGGAACTGAGACATGGAAAGAGAGAGAGGGGGTAAGACAGGGGAACAGGAATAGACATGGAATGAACACCCCTCCAGAGTGCTTTATCCTGCATTGTCACACTCTGTTATCCTGGCAGTCTACTTGATATTTAGTGACAAAGACTAGATTAGGGCTGCCTCCCTACCGCTGCTGTCCCCCCACCACAACCCTGCAATGCACAAGTAGTCACACAGAAATCTTCCGTCTTCCTCTACGAGCTGATGAAAGTGAGCCGCATCAGGTGAAATTTGCATCGCTCAAGGTTTCAAAGTCGAGGTCAAAGTCAAGGCCAGAGGAGGAGGAAGGGAAGCGATTGGTTCGCCGGCCTGCAGACAGACAGACTCGTTACATTGGTCATTATTCCAGCTCGTGTCACAGTGGAATGAGAGAGCTCAGCAGGTTTCATTAAAACCCTCCCAGTCAACCGCTCGGCTGCGCAGTTAGTTGTTCAGTCGACTGGTTGCTCTGTGGATTGTGGAAAGAGCTGAATAGAGGGTTATAGGAGGTGTTTGACAGAAAATGACCTTTGTGTGTTTTGGCCCACAGAGGTTATTATATGTTGTTTCACTGAGGGCTCACAAAGGGCCAGCCTGGACTGCAGCTCGGTCTATCCGTTTATTATGAACTGGGCTGATGTAAACGGAGCCATCGAGAGGCTCAGAGAACCAGCTGACTTCTGCCAGTCAAAATAATGCTCGATGATTGGAAACAACACTTTGGATCAAGTCAATACTTTGCTTCTGGATCCTGTTTAAGAACACTGTTCATTCCATCACAATTAAATAGTTTGATGTTGTTCAGCCTCCAGAGACTTTCCTGCATGTTACTCTGCAGGCAGCACACTCCTAGAGAGATCCTGTGTTAACTGAAGGGAGACAAGTGTTATTCTTTCAGCAGAAAGACACAATAGCAGAATTAGGATTCATGTAACGTGGCTTTACAGGTACTCTTCCAAATGACTCCATGGAGCCCTTCAGGCTACTGTCAGCTGAAACCCTCACCGGAGACATACAGCTAATATGCCCTTGGTGTTTCACAGCACTGGAGCAGATGGTTATGATATGGATTACACTGACAGTAAGTCAATAAGACCCAGATTCTGGGTTTGCACCGGATTAGTCAATTGTCTCTGGGCTCCCTTTTATGATTTTGTTTTCTGATTGCTCACGCATCTCTGCTCTTCAGCGAAGTTTGAAGCTGAGTTGCATTCTCTTCTTAGTAGTGTAGAGGTAGAGGTAGTGAAACAGAACTTTAGAAATAACAAAACCCGGCTGTGAAATGGTGCTCTGAGGTATTTGCCTCATGGTTGCTGCAGTTCTGGCTTGTCAAGTCCGGGTAAACAGAGGATGCTAATTCTGATGCTGAAACGTAGCGGTCGTGCACACAGCGCCCTACACAAATCTTGTTTATTGCTCCCATGCCATATGTTACTTGTCCACATGCTTTTACTCTGATATATGATATATGAACCCGGCTCGCAGACCAGCTTTGGTTACAATTAACCAATGCTCCATCCAACCAGAGTGCAGCAATTAAACACCATCCAATCAAATTTGTGTGACAACCAGACGCCTTTCATCACAGCAGGGATCCAGACGGCTCCTTACAGCCCACCTGCCCCGAGCGCTGTCTAAGAGATGGTCTGGAATAACTAATTAGGCAGCGCCGTTGCAGAGCATCCAGCATGGGACATTCACTCCAAACCAATACAGTAAAAATTCCACTTGATCTTGTCATCAAGCCTCCCTGTTTTTTTTTTTATGTGTCAGCATTCTCACTTTTGATCCCTTGTCAGTGCAGACAGAGAAGAGAGAGTAGCATTTTTGGTTTGTTTAATAGAGTTTCACTGGAGTTTGCAGGCACCTGCTGTGCACATTGCACTGCATGCTTTTCAACTGCAGTCCCACTCAGGGAGGAAGAGGAGGGGGTTCGACTGGGACATCAAAATGTTCTTTTTTTCTTTTGTAAACGGTGGACTCGTCTGTGCTCATCTATTGTCATGTTGTTGAGAGAATATTCAGGAGGTGATCGGCTGAGCAGCTACACAGCTTTGAGCTGCAGGAAGTACACTTCAAAGAATGTGTCTCAGCTGCAAGGCTCTTTGGTTACACTTTTGTTAAAAGCAATCCATTTTTAGCTATTATTCCAGGTTTTGGTCATGTAAAAGCACGGAGGGGGGTTTATTCTACCACAGCAAAATATATAAATTAATAAAACAAAAGCAGTGAGTTAAGTTGCCTCATGCAAAGCTGCAAACAGCCAAAACTCTTCTCTGTCCTGATGTGAGTGGAGAGGCGAAGTGTTGAGTACTCTCACAGCTGGAAAACAATACCACAACAAATAATGTATGAGGGGCCAGCAGAGGGGGAGCACACCGCAGCCAACACAAATAGGAATTATTCATTATACATGCTCTATCCACCGAGTATGTGTGAGCGAGCTCAAGCCGGTTAATATGCAGTGTTTTCCATAAGTCAGGCAGGGCACCTCACCTTTGGTGCCTGAGAAAACCGCCTGAACCCAACTCTGTTTAGCTTTCCCTTTCTGTCTGTTTTCCACCCCACTACATTCCATTCCCACAATACATAGATAGAAACAATATATTATTATGAGAACTATGATATTTTGTATTGTAGGTTTAAGGTGCTCACAGTCGGCAAGATGAAAAGCTCTTTTCCTGTCTGCTTTCTTTAATGTCTGGCCTTGATAGGCAAAAAGCATACATTGGGCCTCAAACTGAAGAGCTCATCAGTCATGACATACCATTAGTGTTCAAAAGGCCAATTACAAAAACCTACAAGGCACTCAGAGTCACTAAACGGCAGACTTCGATTAAAGCTTGACCTCACTGCGATTTGCGTGCACAGCTAAGCACCAAATAATAGATAGAAGATCTTTAACATAATTACGCCCTAATGGACGGCGAAGCCACGTTGTCAAAAATTGATATGCAGGCCTCGGCAGCGTTTAAAGGGAGAAGGCAGAGCACATTCATCTCCACGTCAAAGAGAGACAGGGAGAAAGAGAGGACTGATGGAGGAGTGACATTCTGGGATGACAGCACACTGTGTAAGATCATCTCCCATCAAGCAACTCTGTGCTATCTAGTCTAATTGCAGTGAATACACCCCCATCCCCCCAACCCCACCCCAACCCCAACCCTTTATATTTAATCATATGTCTGCTACTCTGTTGACAAAGCCAGATGAAGTTCTACCGGCCCTATTAGCGGCAATATTGACCAACTCCTCCAAGGTGACCCCCAATAACTGTGGTCAGCTCCAGTCCGCCGCATTTAGCAAATACTTTTTGTGAAGTCAGCCCCATTAAGTCAGGGATAATTGTGTGTGTGTTCTCCATGGTGAATATTTGATCTGCTGTTTGCCCTTTGCCGGCCACACAGTGCAGAATAATGGCTCTCTTTGAGCGGCACAAGGCAAAACCTTGGGCTCCTTCGGCCCAGTAAGAGGCCAACCCAATTACTCTATCAATTATTAATTCATCATAAAGGTCGTCCCTTTGCTCTATTATCCACACCAGTCTGAGCATGCCAATGTCATGAGTGTTAACAGGGCCTTCAGGTCAAAAACCACCCAGACAGAGACGAACGCTATACACACTGCAGAGGACTCAGCAGACTCCGCTTACTGTCAGAAATGGAAAGGAATCATATATGTGTATAATTAATGAGGGCTGTGAAATTTTTATTTTCATTTCAGAATGTGGAAGTATTGTATAGTAAGTGGTTAAAAAATGTGCATTTGCTTAGCACGATTGCTAGCATTCACAGAGCGCTGTGAGCTAGCTTACTACCTAGGTAGCACTAGTGGACAAAAATATTCAGCATTCAATGTGAAACAAAGTCTGAATTCTTAATATATTTATTTCTAATTGGGAAATGGAGCTGTGAAGTCATAAACGTGAACATTTGTGAAATAATGCTGCATGTAGCAATGTTGGCAAAGTAGTCGGAAAAGTGCTCATGCATTATTCCACGGCTAGCTTTGTAGCAGTGGCTAGCAGTGTTAGGCAAGTTACTTTCGAAATGTAATATTGCCTAATAGCCTACTTCTAATAGCCTACTGCTAGCCTTGTAGTGGGTTAACCCCGCTGCTAGCCTTGTGACTACTTTTTTGTGTTACATATTTGCAGTTGTTTGTCAAGTGAAATCACATACACTACACAAGCAGATCAATCCACTTGAACCATGACCAACGTTGGGTTTGTGGTCCTGTGTGGTTACATGTCACTGCCGTAGAGCTGTGGCTAATGTTGAATGTGTCGTCTAGTTTGACCTTTAGCTAATGGTGCTGGCACTTCTTAGCAAAGGTCACATTTTACATTTCAACCAATCACTGCTCACTGCATTAACTCTCTGCGGTCAGGCTACTGAATGAAATAAACCAAAGAAGATCCAAATGCAGTATGCATACTGCATGTAGTATTTGGACCATTCTACAAATTATAATGTGGTCAGTGATGGTGATAATCAGTTTCATGGTGAATTTGATAGCGTGGCATGACATGACCTTTATAGACTCTGAAATGTATGAGCGTTAGGTCTAGGTTATATTAGAACATCAATATTTATGATAATAACATCTAAGTGTGTTATTACCCTCTCCATCTGAAACAGAACACCTGTATTTTTTGTCTGCTGTCAACAACTACAGGGAATGCAGTTTGGGAATTTGGACTGCATAAAAGATTAAACAGTTTTCACACATTTAGTGCAAAAGCAGATTTTCAATTACGATGCAAAGCAGTCTACTTTGGTAAATTATAAATTGTCAAGGCTGTCTTCATTAAATTGCATTATTTGTCATATTAGCATTAAGCGCATAATTGAATATGATTATCTGTAATTATTCCCATAAATTACATTTAGGCCACTGATCACAGAAGAGATAAACACAAGAAAGTGTCTGTGGTGAATTTTTCCTGCTTCCAAATCGACTGTCCTGTTTAGAAATACATCCCCCAAACAAAGCTAGCATTAATATTCTATTCCCACAAATCCCATCTGTTGAAGACTTTAGAAAACTCTTTTCAAACTTTAATTTTCTTGTCTATTGACAGTGTAATACACCATTATGTTGCTGCAGAAATTGTGGAGCTGTGGCAGTTATGAAGAAGTGTAAGCACAAAGATTTTAGGACTTGACAGCTCAAATACCAATGTTATTTTTAAATATTATTCATTCTCATGCAACGTAATAATGGCGGCGTACGTAGCATTAATGGTACTATAATTCAACAAGCGTACTTGCACATCATATTAATAGTGAAGATAGTGCCAGCAAGGGGAACAAAGATATGTAGAATAATGACTGCTTTTACAAGAGAAACAGAGACCTATACATCTCTTTCAAGTCATTTCTGCTCATTTGGAAACAGGAGAAGGGGCATTCTCATGCAGTGTGTCAGATCGTCATGGCAACATGGGAAAAGAAAAAGGCAACATGTTCGGTAAACAAAAATGTGCCAGATCTTTTCGTGGACTCAGTGAGGTAGTGGAACAGCCTGCCAGCCACCGGTGGAGGAGACAAAACCGAAACAAAGTGTGAGCGTGCATCTGTGTGTGTGTGTGTGAGCGTGTGTGTGAGTGTGTGTGTGAGCGTGTGTGAGCGCGTGTGTGTGTGAGCGTGTGTGTGAGTGTGTGTGTGAGCGCGCGTGTGTGTGTGTGTGTGAGCGTGTGTGTGAGTGGGTGTGTGTGTGTGTGAGCATGTGTGTGAGTGTGTGTGTGTGTGTGTGTGTGCTTGAAACTGCTGACTGGAAAAATGTGGGTTTCTTCAAGAGCTCACAAAGCCATGAAAGCATGTGATGAGAGAGTCTGGTGAACACACTCAATCACTCATGTGGGCACACATTCCCACACACATAAACACACACGCACTGAGACACATCCACATTCACAAATGCACACTCACTGAAGGCTGTCACAGCAGATGGAGCCACTTGCATTTTGTTACAAGTACCTGCCTGGAATACGAGAACTGTTTGAAATCTGTGATAAAATCTTGTAGACTATGTAGGTGTTTTGAAGTGTACATGGTGAAATCTGTGGAGGACCGCCATTCAAAGGAAACTAACAAAGGCACAACGATTCTTAGTTCCAGGTGATTATACACCAGGGAAAACATAATAATGAATATTATATCCATTTCTGCAAATAGATCCCCTTAAATTCTACAGACCCGTCCTTTAAGGCATATCCATCAGCATCTTTGTAGCTATTACTTTAATTTAGACCCAAAAAAATAAAAGTACAGTCTTGTTTATATTTAGACACCCTGGGCTGTCAACTGAATATTCCCCTGTGATGGGTGGGCTGAGAGTACCACTTTACATAAAAAGCCCTGAGAATCCAGTGACTGGCATGTTGCTGCACAAGAACCATTTTTAATAATCAAATTCCCCTGTGGCTTGAGTAAGAAATATGTGTGCCCGTGTGTCTGCTCTTTCCTGTTCTCATTAGGATCTACACTACAGGGCCCGGCTTCAATGTTGTTTCCTGTATAGCCCATTACTGCTACCTGCCCCGGGGTTGGAAGTTGAAGACTGAGACAAACAGCAAGCCGTGTGCAGTAAAATGCACCCGAGAGATTAGCGTGGCGAGGAAATCGGGGTGTGTAAGAGGGGTGAACTTAAGGTTGAGTCAACCTGAGGCCACAATGGGCTGTTGTGGAGAGACGATTTCCAGCCAGGCTTTTAGTGTGGAGGGCAGGGAACATAAAAAAGGGGGGTTATGGTAGAGAGACAGAACATTTAATGTAATTTAATTCAGAAAGCACAGAAATACATTAATTTAAAAAAAAGCATATAATTCACCCTAGAGGACAGCACAGTTGTGTCTTATCTGTGCTCTTGTCACACAAAACATACACATGAAGGATGCAATCAAAAAGGGCAAAACACAGTATGATTTTTTTCAGAGCAATATTGTCTTTTTAACAAGAAAGGACAATAATTGAAAGGTGTATTCAGGCTGAATTAGATGTAAAAGTACATTTTCACTATGTGATTTATTCATCCATATGTATTTTTACCCTCTGTGTTTGGCACCAAATGTATGTGTGTGTGTGTGAAACCTCAGACTAGATGATATAACGATTACCAGGAAGTCCACTTCATCCTGTTGTTTTTCTCCAGTTTCTCTCCTTTTCTTTCTGTTTCTGAAGGTTTAAGTTGAGTCATACAACCTCAGATGAAACACAAAGCTTGTGCTTAAATCACGGTAGGGATGCACAATGATATCGGCAGATAATCGGTTTGTCATCCTCCGATATGACCCATATATAGGAATGTGTACCGAAACCCGGTATTAAACGTTTGCTGCAGCCTCTCCTCTGCTCTCTGTGGCAGGGCTGAGCTCCTCCACATACATACACGCACACATGCACACACACAAGCACACAGAGCAAGTGAGCAAACAGCAGAGCAGAGAGGCCGCAGTGAAGTTGACCAGGTGACGTGAAGATAACTCGAAGATTACTTGAGTTGATAACAACTAAAAGTAAAAAGTAAAAGTTTAATAAAGGAATGGACACAGGTTTAGCCCACAGTTAAAACTCTGCCTATTATCTGTCCTATTCTTCTATTCTATGGTCACCCGTCTGTATGATTTCCCTGTGGATGCTCACAATTGCCTGTGTGACTGAGCACCCACGGAATCTGCACCTATGTCAGTGGGACAATTTAGATTATCAGGGAAGTAGAAAATCTGCACGTGTCTGTACTGACCCTGTGCACAGTCCAACCTGCCCCATGCTTTTTCTTTCTGTCCTAAGAAACAAGCAGTACTTTCCATCCATGTGATTATGAAAAGGCTGATCTGTCTGCTTTGCGTGACTCAACTCATACTATGTCTGTGTTGTGCCAATTGCAATTTAGCAGGTGTTGGTGGGGACGGCTCACACTGATACTGTCAGTCACCATGTTTTCCAATTACCATAGCCTGCACACCAACATGATTGCCTGATTGGCAGTGTTATTTCCGTGGCAATTATTATGATTCTGATTATGTCAATCATATCACTCTGCTCCATGTGGCATCAAATAGCAGTAGCTCGAGCCGCTCGCCTTCCCCCCCCCCCCCTCATGTGTCTGATGGCTGTTTGAGGTATATTCTCTCTTTTTACAGTAGAAAAACTTTTAAAAAATTCATGCTCTGTTCGCCTCTAGCGCTATTACCTTTGAGCTGGGTAGCTCATTCTAAATTACTAACGGCCTGTATATGGTCCCCATAATGATCATTTTCACTCTCTGTCAGTAATAATTGCGAGGTTAGTTCTATTTTAGTGCAAGCTCAGGGCTTCTGGTTTTATCTTGCTACTTCTTGTATTATTCATGTCATCCTCGTGTCTTTGACTTTTCCTACAGCGCCCTCCATTTAAACCGCAATTACTACTATTACCACCTCTACACTCCTCCGGTTAAAAAAAAAAAAAAAAAAAAAAAAAAGCCATTTTCTTCATTATCATCGTCATCGCCACGGCACCATCATCATCTATTTACTACATGATTCAATTAGTGAGCCATCAGATAAAAGGTCACGGCTGTAATCAGTCCTTTAAGAACCTGTTTTTTTTTCTCCTCTCTCTTTCTTTCTTTCTTTGCACCTTTCCTCTGTGCATAGCCTTACATCTAAGGGTGGCTAATGACCTTGCACTTTTGAACTGACGCAGTATTCACAGCAACAAATGTGTTAGATGCGAAGCCTTCGAGCGACGCAGAGTTTGTACAGAATCAGAGGAAATGCAGCGATAAGCAATGCTTCATTTACACACTCCTCTGATGACGCTGTTGTCCGTTCTTAGTTTGATTTTCCTAGATTATTTTTATTATGATACAACAGAACCGAGTTTACTGATTCCAAATGTGGTCCTCAGTCTTACAAAAGGATTAAACCGACTCAAGTCTGCTGCAATATTCAAGTTCACATCAGGACTCTGGGCTGCAGTCGATACAGGTGTGTGTACATGCTGATGTGCTCAGTGATGGCAGTTTTATCTTGTGTGTTGTATCTGCTAAATTGCTCTGTGGTTTAATATTTGCTGTGCACAGGTATCCTCCGATTGCTTTTAAACTATTAGTAATCCAATCCTGGGCTCACAACTCACATCTATATGCAGTAGTTACATGCTGCACTGCAGCTTAAGCACCGAGCAGACTGCACAACTATTGTCATGATTTTCCTGTCCCGCATATATGTTGGTGGACACGTGAAAATCACACTCATGTTGTTGACTTGCAGAACTACAGTTTTCCAACCAATTTTATTTTATTTTAGCCTTAAAGACATTTTAGCTACACTAAAACTTTGGAGACCACTGACTCTTAAATGAAGTGGACACTTTTGTTTTTTAGTGAAATGCATCGACAACAATTGCAACAATTTGCCATGAAAGTTGATAGAGATATCCACGGTGCCTGCAGGATGAATCTTAACTACTTTGGTGATTTTTTGGCTTCTCATCTAGTGCCACCAGCAGGTCAAACTTTATTTAATCATCTTGTAAAATATCTCAACCGCTGCAAGATGGATCGGCACAAAAAGTTGTAGAGACGTTCATGGTTCCCTCCCAATTTATCCTCATGACTTTGGTGATCCCGTGGTTTTGAGTGAAATGTCATGTCACAACTATTGGATAAATATCCATAACGTGGTACACACGGCCATGTCTGGCAGCCAATTAGGTTATGAGCCTAGTTTCTACAAGCTTCAGTCAATTGATGGTCAATGTACTTTTGTTCAGCTATTTATATGATGCACTCCAAGACTTTTTCACACATCAGCTATTAAAGAAAGTCGTTTTTTTTTATTTTTTTATTACCAAGTGTTATAGGGCTGAGGATTATCAATCGAATATACTTATTTGAAGTGTAATGCATCTGACACACTCACCAACAATGACCTATATCTGAATGAAAGCAGACAGACTGCTCCCTCTCACACACCCACATGGGTACACACACACACTCGTAATCACCTTAAACATCAACGTCTTATCTTTCCTGAACTCACATACTGTACGCCTGCCTGATCAAAGAGGAAAACAGCAGACTTCACTGAGTGTGTGTGTGTGTGTGTGTGTGTGTGTGTGAGTGAGTCCATCTCAGCATCTGCTCTGTCAGCATACTCTCAGTCCAATGGGGTGGGGGGGTCCACACAGCATGGCTAAAGAACTCATCAACAACCCCAGGCACCGTGCTTGGTGTGTGGGATGATGTGTTGCAGACTCAGCCTCTCAGCCCAGCATAGCCTAACCACACACACACACACACACACACACACACACACACTCATCATCATCATCATGGACCCGACTGTACACACATTAACATGCTCACTATCTGCATTCACCCAGCAAATGTGCTTGTTACCCACGAGGATGACTTTTTTTTTTTACGGGGGTTAAGATTCGGGAATGCGGCAGCTTGTTATGAGAAACTAGAATTTGATTTGATATGAATGCAAAGCACACAGATGAAAAGCTCTTGGGGTATTTAGTTTCTGGCTATGGGCTTAATGAGTTTGTGTGTGTGTGCTTTATGTGCTGCACTAATGTGCGTGATGCATGCGTGTGCGTCAGCATATTTGTGCAAGTGCATGTGTGTTT
This sequence comes from Bovichtus diacanthus, assembly GCA_943590825.1. NCBI lineage: Eukaryota > Metazoa > Chordata > Actinopteri > Perciformes > Bovichtidae > Bovichtus > Bovichtus diacanthus. The sequence goes on along the minus strand of CALSBV010011267.1, from coordinate 11,900 downwards.
GTTTTGCACTTGTCAAAGAGAAGAGCTCTCTCCAAGTGTAATACACTTATGTGATGGCTAGTGGCTGGAGGCGCTTCGTCTAATTCACTCGCAGAGGCTAATTCCATGCTAACAAGTCAGCGATGCCACATGCTTGTCCTTGCCCACAGCCCAGTGGGCCAGTCTCAAAGCAAACCAATTAGCCAGGCTCACTCTGGGTCTGTCAACCCCCCCTCCTGAAAAGTTTCAACTTTTTTTTCCCTCTCTTCCCTTGGTGGCTTTTGAATGAAGGAGGTCCGTGAGGAGTGTAAAGGGGCTGCGCATTAATTTCACTGACATGAAAGACGTCCAGCAAGAAACATCAAATACACAAGGCTAAGCTGCCTTGCCAATTAGCTAAAATAGCTATTTAGTGACAAATCTTCTCACCCGCAAATGAAACCATGTCTAATGTACAAGTGAGGAGATGAATACAGTTTTAATGGATGCATTAGCGCACTAAAGGGATTCTTTGTGAAAACTTTCTTCGTACTATCACTGCGAGTCTGAAGAAAGCGGCAAATATGAAGGTGTCAGGACTCGCTAAGTGAACTGACCTGACACTGTGCAGTATTGCAGCAGTTCCACTGCGGGAGTAGCTAATTGGATGGTAATTAATGGAATGGAGGCCGATAAATACCTTTGTGAGCAGGCTTGTCAAGGACATGGAGGTGACGGAAGGGAGTTTGAGAGCCAGAGTATGTGAGAGAGAGGGAGAGATTGAGAGAGAGAGGAAGCTACAGGACAGACACCTTTTCTTCATCGTGACAGTTAATCCTCATCCCTTCATCCCTCTCCTCAATTCCTAAATGAAACTATCCCTCCCTCATCACTCCTCCCCTTCAGCTCATCTCTCTTCCTCCCTTTATCAGGCCCCCTGAATTCTCCACTGCCCCAACTTCACTTGTTTCCATGGAAACACAGGATAAAAAGAGTTACTTCTAGATTAAATCAAAGATTTTGAAGTGCCGAAAACATTACAAGCTCTTTTGAATCGTGTTCCTCGAGTTCAGCATGATACTGTATTTTCTCCTTGCAGATAGAGCATGTGTGTCCCTTTCTTCACTGTAAGAAAACAGCACAGCTTATTCTCTCACTGAAGCTCACTATAAGACCTCTCTGTCTCTATGGGCCCAATGAAAGGCTCGTGAGTTGACAGTTTTTCTTTCTTCCTGTTTTTTTTCTCTCTCTCTCTCTGTACTTCAGGGCTTTGTAGGTGTCCCACAAATCTGCTTAACCAATCTGTCAGCCGCCATCGTGGAGGTCCAGCAAAAGAATTTTGTGCATAATAGAATATCCAGGCTAGAAAAAGAACAAAACCTGAAAAGAATTCTTGTGACGTTGCTGTAGGATACTGCAGTCTGATAAGGTTGCTTGCTGTTAGGTTACTGTAAACTGTTTTGTCTTTAGCCGCTGTCTCTTTGATCCTGATTACCACTTCAGTGCACTACAATGTTTAGCTGGAAGTGTCAGCTCACTTATCTTAAATAAACAGTGGCTTTCTGCTTTGGTGCCGAGATACTAGCCAGCAGGCAAATGACTTAACTTGCTACTTGCCACGAACACCCGTGTGGAGATCCCATTGCCATCACATAAAAAGACAATGACAGTAACATAATCATACACTAAATGCAAAAGAATTTGAGCAGTAGCGTAAATGTTGAACCATCCTGATTTATTGTAAAGAATATACACTATGATGATACTGCAGCTATTGCAAATCTTTCCATTATTTAGGTTGTTTTTTCAAAAGAGGATTAAAACCATTTTTGTTACGTTTAACTCTAACTGTAACTCAGAATAAAAAGTATTGTGTTATTCTCACATTATAGAAAGCTTGCTAGCATTAGCTAATGCCTTTTTCACGTCAAAACTCAAAGCAACAAGTAGTCCAGTGACCTCAGAGCTCCGAACGTTAAGCTTCAGGGATTCGAATAGTAACATACAGAGTAACATACGGAGAAACGTACAGAGTAACATACGGTGAAACGTACAGAAGGCTGGTATCACACTCTGTATGGAATTCAAGTGATATTGCAAAGCTACCAATACTGATATTGTTTTATGTCAGTATTGGTTTTATTTTAGTGCAAAAAAAATTATCAACAAAATAAAATTCTAATTTCAGTTTGCCTTTAACAGTCAGAAACAGCGTTGTAATAAATGGTGTTTCCATGTTGTAGAGACAGTAGAGCCATATACTTACACACACAATCAGCTATTACACAGCCGTTGTTCCCAGGAGCTGACCTCCAATATGACTGTAAGAGAGTGCTTTAGTACGTCACCTCAAACCTTCTCTATGGAAACGACTGTCAGCTGTCCCTTTTGCTCAGTGCAGTTGAGTGACAAGAGATCCATAGTGGCACTGGTAGCACATAAAGCTTTTACCAGACGCAGACTGAGTGGGTTCCTCCTTCACACATGGCCGAGTCCTGAAGGAGCTGAAAGTACGAGTTATACCTGACTGGGGGCAGGCATGTATGCATGTACAAGGGCACACATGTGCGCGCACACAGACACGCAAGAAAGTGGTGGCTTAATCCCGAGAGAGAAGTTGGAGTCTGGACATCAGATTTTACAACAGAAAGCACGCTCCATCAGTCCACAAGGGGACCATTTGAGTAGGAGCAGTCTACCTTACTCTCTGTCAAACTTGTCAGACTGCTCTGCTGGAATTGTACTTCCCTGAACAATAAGTTTAATGGATGTTCAATTTTTTTCATCGGACTGTAACCCCTCCAAGTGCAGAAATCCTAGCTGCGTGAAAAATCTTCAATAAAGTTGCGATTAAATGCTGTAGGACTTATACATTTTTTAATGCATACATTTTTTATGCATGTTAACAGGGTTGTATAACTTACACCCCCCTTCTTTGTGGCTCCATTGTATTCCGGTTGCTGAGAGCAATAGTATGCTTCAGGGAGATTTCGTAGATTGGGTTACATTATTCTGCCTATGCCACTGCATACTGTACAGTGGTGCAGTGCTACCACCCAACAGAGTAAGATTTATGAGGTACACACTCACCAAATTGCACCTAATGAATTGTATTGCTACTGACTGAATTTCACACCCCCTTCATTTTACTGCCTTTGTTAAACATGGGTTAACTGCCACAGGAATACCAATCAATGGTGAAATGGTTAATGAGTAACTGGTGTGAAATGGAGAATATGAAAGATTGATTTGCTCTTGCCCTCCAGTAAGTGGGATTTATAGTGTGTGTTCTCACGCTGGGCCTAAAGATTAACCCCCATGCTCTGTGCTACTGTGTTTGTGGAGCTCTAGGTTCATGTTACTGTATCCATATGTTCAGTGTGTCACCCAGGAGGATGTCGTATAAACAGATCCCACACATCTGTCTGCATGTCTCAGATCTGCCTCGACCTCCTCCCCGTGACTGATTGAGGGGAATAAATTTTAGTTTAGCACAGACACCTGCATCAAACCGGCGAATTCAGCCCACGCCGGAGGTCAGCGTTCCGTAAATACCCTCTCGCTCTTGTTAACGTGTCACAGCTTTTAAATGGATCGACAAACAGCCCACCTGGGACTCATGGCAAAGAGAAAGGGAGTGGGTGGTATGGGGTGGGAGGGGAGTAAAAAACGGAACACGGCCCATCCGCGCCCGTCGTTATTTTTACAAGTCTTTACGACTCAATTTAACGGATGGGAAATAAAACAAGCAGGGTGTTGGAGCTCCGGGGGCTTAGATGAGTTAGTGGGGCTCCCTGAGCTGTCAGAGAGCACGGCGTGGCGGCATGGGGGTTGGGGATCAGAGGGAGATAAGGGGTAGGATGGGATGTGGGGGGGGGGAATGCGGAGCCGCCCTAATCAAGCAAGTTTATTCAGATCAACGTCAGTCTTTAACTTTGCTTCACATCTCAGCAAGTTGAAGTCTGAGCGGTTAGCTGAGTAAACCAGGGACTTCTCAGGACTTCTTTCCGTATGTAGAGTATTTTCCATCAAATTCTAAATGCTTTAAACTCCCACCGTGGAATAAGACAGGCTTCAGTCCTTTAAGATGAATGATTGACATATTTTTCCAGTTTTCTTATTGCATTCAGGTAGCTGAATTGCTCCACATGTTAATATTGCACACTTACATTGGCTTTTTCCAGCACACTCTGATAGTGCCGTGTTAATGGCACCGTCTAGCCCTCAGAAAGGCCTCCTCTTCTGTCATTCGCCTCTCCTTTATTTCGTTGTTATTTCAGACCAATTGGGAGCGCGCACACGTGGAAGGAGGAGAGGGTCGGTAATTAAAATTCTGTTCAGCATGACAACGCTATTTCATGCCTCATTTTTTGTCACACGTGGGATGAATACAGAATAAGTGCGGAGACTTTTAATGGGTAAGTAGACACTGCTGGTACGTGCTTGAAGTGCATGCCGCGCTTCCTTGAGCACACAGGTGGAAAACAGGCGCACACCCCACAAAGCTTATCAGCAACACCCGTGCATATGTTATGTATAGTAATAGCTTTAATGTTTCATGTGCTCTTAAAAAAGGGCTTTGTTTTCACTCTGTCCCTCACTGGCAACTTGTGTTTGTGTGTGAGAGCATCTTTTCAAGGATTTGTGTGCGTGTAGTACACACTTGCACAGCATGCTTGCATGTGCTGATTCTGTGATGTGTTTACTCATTGGAAGGGGGGGCAACACAGAGTCTCCTGGGATGCCGTCCACAGGGCTTGTCAACTGCTGTCACTCAGTCATCACCCGCCCCCTCACCATCCCCATATCCCATACTCCCTCCGATCCCCCCGCAAAACAAAGACAGCGGCAGCCACAGCAGCTGCATCCAAAGGGACCATCACTCCACCAGTATTTAACCTCTGCTACAGCTTTTTTTCTGTCTCCCTCGCTTCCCTTGCTGTGCTATGTCTCTCTCTCTCCCTCTCCCTCTCCCCTCCATAATGCTCCTCTCTTGCTCTCCTTCATCAAAGCATTTCTGGCTATTTTGTTTCCCAGCTCTACAGAGAGTTATTGCTCATGACAACGATCACGGTCGTTTATTTTCTCTCCGCAGCCCGGCCTCTGTATGCACGCCGGGCTAGTATTACCCTATGATATTCAAGCGCTCTGTATTAAATATGCATGAACCCTGGAGATGAAAATTAATTTTGGGAATGTTCTCTCCCTGTTTTTCCCCTCGCTCTCTCTTTGAATGCTCAAATATGCCTTCATCTGCCTTTGTGTCAAGCCGTGAATTCATTATTTCATTTACCGGTGATGGTGTAGCATAACACAATATGCGGGGGTACAGCGATGTTGCCATATAGAGCTTGTTCAAGCGAAGGGGCGACGAAAACAACTCCGGCCAAAACACACGTCGCAGGAAGCAAGTTTTTACGGATTTGCCAAGTTCTGAAAAAGTTCGCCCTGAGCTCTTATCATTCATGAATATTTAGGGCCATAAAATGTGAAAGTATTCAATTGAATTATGCATGTATGAAGCGATGGAAATCTGCAGTAGGACGCTGATTTCCGCAGATTTTCTTGTCTTTTTCTGCAACATGATCTTCTTCCCTCATTTCTGCTCATGATATGTACCCCGACCACCCCCAGACTCCAGACTTCAGCGTGTATGTGGGCGCTATTACACTGCTGTCCATCCCGCTGCACAGTAAATTACAGTTTTCCTCGGTAAAGACTGTGTGGAAGAGTGAAAACATCAAACACATGGCAGACACAAACGGGCTGGTTGAGCAGGTTGTGTAGGAGGTACAGCCAACACAAGTTGAAGGATGAAACAAGAACTGCTTTAAGAAATATTACACAGCAGTGAAAAGATGTTCGCCGAGTTGCCTTTCCAAGAAGATGTTGACTTACAGATGCTGCTGCCATGGAAATTGGCCATTAAATGAATGGTTGATTAAATAATGCAGCTCTGCAGAGACAGTGCCTATAGCCTGATGTTAAAGAAATACACATTGTGAGAGTCGACAAGAAGAACGATATCACTTTCATGTCTGTATGCCTAATATGTAGCTGGAGCCAGAAGTCAGCCACGTTAGCTTAGCTGGAAAGAGGGGTAAACAGCTAGCATGGCTCTGCTAAAAGGTAACAAAATCCACCTGCCTGCAATTCTAAGGCTCACTAATGTACACGTTACATCTGGTTAACATCAGCATCAACACTAAAATTCCCTCTCCTTTTAGCTCTGTTTTGGTCTCGACTTTGAGGGGAATATCTGGCTCTTTCAAAGCAAAATGTTCCACTATGCATAGGCCTACTAGCTAGTTGTTAGCTAACTGTGCGTGTCTGCTGTTTGATGCTGGGTATGTACCAAGTAGTGTCAGTTTTAAGAGGTATTTTACTGGACCAATGTCTTTGGTCTGAGACTGGTGAGAGTGAACCACAACAGTAAACAGGCTGCAAGATGAAAACTATTAGCTGAAAGTCGCTATAGAGGGAAACTGCAGATAACTGATAATAAGTGATAATTCTGTTTGTTTGCCACTAACAGTATGACAGTTGATTATAGTAGATATAAAGTTTCCAAATTTTCAAATCCAAACTCCCCATTTTTGTCAACGAAATCATGGAGATTTAGTCACAGTTATGTCACTTGTGTCTCCTCCTCCTCCTTAATGGTTGTTTAGGAATAATTTTCATCAAAATCTTTGCTACTACTATGCACTATTGTATTTTAGTGATTCAATGTGACACCAGAAGGTTCCTGTCGCCTGGAAGAGCTGACCGTTCAGCTGAGGGGGAAGCTTTTGTCTGCTCCACACCAGCCCCCTATGGCCTGCATTCACTCATGCTGACTCCATCTGCATAACTGCATCTTTCATGAGGTCTGGTCAATGTCCAATCCATACTGTATAGGCCTCCATGTGTGTTAGGATGAATGTGTGTAACTCTGTATATATTTTCTGGCACTACATTTTTTGTCTCCGTGTCGTGCATTACTGTTTTTGTCTATCCATGTAAGAGCATGTTTTATATGTGTTGTAATTGCGTTCTTACCTGTTTGGGACACAATCTTTGCAATCTGTCATGGACTAATCATGCAGGTCAGCGATTGAGCGGTCCCTCATTCGCTCTGCTACGAATTAGCACTCTCACAGAATCTCTTCATCACCTTCATGGTCCCCACTGGTGGCACCTTGTTTAAGCCTGGTCAATATTAGCAAAGAGGGATGTTGGTGACTGTAGTTGGTAGACGGCCACTGCAGTTCTTATCAGGTAAAGTGGTTTTTGATTAGTGTTAATGGCTGGGACTAAATAGCCTTCAGCTTTTCCACTGGCTACACCTGTTATATATATGTGTTTGTTCGTGTGCTGCTCTGCTCAAGGGCAAGCAAGCAATTCATCAAGTTGGAAAAGCTATATCCGCTGCGCAGTGAACGAGCAGGTTTTATGTCAAAACCTGCTCTCTAAACTATAACCTTTACACCGTCTGGTTGCCTTCAGCTATTTGGAGAATGCTGCAGTGTCTGCCTGCCACCCCAGCAGAGGGATTTCAGTACCACTGTGATGCGCAGACAGTAAGAATGAGGCTTTTCTTGTTGTGCATACTCAAGCCACAATCCACACTCGTGGCCCAGAAAGACAGGCTGCAGCACCCGCTCTCACAAACGCTTGGCATCTGGTGCAACAGACAGCCTTGCATGTTAATGCAGAGTTAATATTATTATTATGAACTGCGAGTGACTTTGCATGTTAGTGAGCGCTCTGTCAAATTAATGTCAGTTCCATTAATGCCGCCGTCTACTTCGTGTCACAAGTACGCTCGCTTCAGACTCCCGCTTGCTCAGGCACACTGGGGCTGAATATGGAACACACAAAGAAACACACACACATGCACAACCTACCTCATGAAAAGATTCACAGCCCAGCATCTCACTAGTAGATACATATTTACACATTCACACACACACACACACATCTTCTCTGTACAGAAGTGAGAGATGAGGGGAGGAAAATGAATGTCCTGATTCATTTATCACATAGCCCCCAAAAGTACAGATGAATCCAGTGATGAAAATCTGTCCTGAGAAATGTCAGGAAGATATTAACTCCAATACATCAAAGTGGAGCTGCAGTCTCTCAGCTGACTGCCAGCCCATGCTCCCAGCTTTTGGTGCAAAAGTGGCGATGTAATTTTAGCCAATTCCTGACCATTCCGTGACACAGAAACGAGTAAATAAAGACACAAGTCGCTTCTGTCCGAAGAATAACATCCGAAATGATGCAGAGCGAATTTCATTAGTGCGCAAATGCCATTCTTTAGATCTGTCTGATCTCAATGAAGTGTGAGAGTGAAGGGAAAGAAAAGAAGAGGGAAATAGCCTTTTCATGTAGATTTCACTAATCGCTTCCCTAACATACCGGCAGACTTGTACTAATAAGTAAGTTAAGGCTCAGTGGACAGATAGAGTGAAACAGCACAGAGGCTAATGGAATTGAGAGCTTTCCATGCCTCCATGGGTGTCTTAATTGTCAAAGGGAGATTCTCATATGAGCATTTCTCCACTCGCCTGCTGGATTGTGGGAAGTCTAAATTGGAGTGTGACTCACTGGGCTTGTTTTAAGCCAGAGCTTCTCTCGTGTGTGCAAGGTGGATCAAATCCCTTATCCAATGTCTGGAAACAGGTCATGTGATTCACTCAATTATTTGGGAACCAGCTCCGGCAAAGTATATGTTTTCGATGGAGCCAGTCGGGACTGCAGTGACTCATATCTAAAATCTATAACTTCTCCTGTTCTGTGCTTTTTCATCTTGCACTCTTTCCTGGAATGTATTATGTGCTCATTTATTTTTGCATGGATTTATTAATTCATAAATATTCATTCAGAATGTCATATATGTGATTTATTTGAAAAAAAGTATATTGCTTTTTTCAATCTCAGCCACTGAGGATTTATTGGCTCTCATTGCTATTGTTATCACAATACCTTTATAGTAATCTTATTTTAGCATTGCTGCTCTTCACTAGTTCTTACAGCATGAGAAATTCCAACCTCTGTGGTTCATTAGAAAGGACTGTATGGGACTCCATGTGAGAAAGAGAATGTGCTTTTAATCTAAAAAGGTCAATGCGCAGGCTATTTTGGAGATTCACTGCAAGCTTATAATTGGGGCCTTGTCTGAAGACAATGTAGAATTAAATGAAGACAAAGTTACTGAGCGTGTGGTTGGCCTTTGATGAGTATCAGGGAGTGAGGACCCTTCATTTGCAACCTTTAATCAGTCCAATGAGATCAGATTCGCATGCGATTCTAGAAGAAAGAGAAGTGGGGGGAGAAATGAAATGGTAATTAGTATTGATTACCTATGGGTATATGACCCCACAGGCTCCTCTTGCATTCTTAAATCAACCCAAATTATTGGATTTACTAATTTCATGCTCAGAGAGAAGTAGCCAGCAACATGAAAATGCCTCAACAATGGACCGTGTGCCCATTGGGGTCCGAGGAAATTATAGCTATGGGAGGAATCTTTTTGTGCAGAAGCATGGGTGTGAGGCTGAATTAACCACACTGGTCTAAGTTAAGGATGATAATTATTCTAGGAGGGTCTGTGGGGAGTAAAGGTGATTCAGGTAGCTTTTTCTTCAAATTGCATTTCACGTCACTGGCTGTCGCTAAGCGATGGCCTCAGCCCTGGCCATATATGCATGCAATTACTCGCAGTTAAGACAGAAAAAAGGTCCAGTTAGGCGAGAGAAAGCATCCCAATTACATGTATACACAATTAATACACCCATGGGAAATTGAAATTTTCTTTCAAATGATAAGATTAATTCCTAATTATGGCTACAGACACATGCACATTCACGCAAGGCCTCACACACTTAATCTGCTTTAGTAATAAGCCAACATATAGTGAAATTGTGAAGAGCAGAAGTGGACAGCAACTGATGGAGGGAACCCGTGTCACAATGCACCCGATGAACCCGGGACACCGGGGATGTGACAGTGCTCTGCCACCACCTGCTGGCTGTGAGGTAGAACATGAGGACATCAGCACCAGTGCAGTCGGGGAGTCTTTGGAAATCATATTTTCTTGTGTTGCCAAATCGTTTGTCAATCAAAAGACCACGTTTATCACAACATGCTTCTGCATATTTCGTTCATGCATTTCACTGACTTTGAATGTATTGAAGAGGGTAAATATATTGGAAATGTTTTTCTTTACTTTTTGAGTCCCTCCAGGGGTTAGATAAGCACCTTGTTTTGCATGATAAATTCAGCAATTTCTCTTTTTAAAGATCTTTTTACTAATTTAAATTATACTATATATTTAGGGATTTATTTTCATTTGCTGCTTTTATGTATTTCTCTACCAAATTGAATGCCAACAAACCAAGGAGCATTTTTCTTAAAAACCCACCAATATGGACGGATAGCCCCTGGACGCAGACATGAAAAAGGCCCCCCACTGCTCCAACAGAAGGACACCAAGAGACACAAAATCACCACAAACAATGCTGTCCTTTGGCGTCTCTTTGTGGTTATTTCGTCTCTGTAGTTGTCTGATTGACTTTCCAAGTAGAAATGTTAACAGTCATTTTAAAAAGAGGCTCTGGTCCAGTGGCCCCCTGACCCAATGAGGCCCCTGGGCCTGTGCTCGACAGGCCTGTTCAATAATCCTTCCATGGTCACTAACCTGCTGGTTAATCATTACAAACCTATGTTGTTGTCCAAAGCTTTGGTGAAACGAAAATAATTAGAGAATGTATTCAAATTCCAGTGAAGATCCAAATGTTTACCAAATATCACAGGCTGCTGAATTTTTAGGAAAAGTGTTTCAAATGAAGCACAAGACATCTAGAATATTTCCATTAGGTGGAATGGTGCAGCCATAAAAACACTTGTGTTTAAATATTTAACTAAGTGTTAACATAAGGGTTGGGTAGTAACAGATTACATGATTGTGATTACATAATCACATTACAAAAAATAAGTGACTATAATCAGCCCTGATTACATTTCAATCTCTACGCGGACGAAAGAACGGTTAGTCAAAATGGGGGGTTCAAGCAAATGCATTTTATTTCCATTGAAAATCTTTGAGATGTTTGAAGAAAATAATATTTGTGAAACTCAAATGTGTCCCTTTTTAGCAGAAAGTGCGAAATACATACATATATATATATATATATATATACATACATACATATATATATACATATACGTATATATATATATATACATATACATATATATATACGTATATATATATATACATATATATACATATACATATATATACATATACATATATATACATATATATACATATACATATACATATATATATACGTATATATATATATATATATACGTATATATATATATACG
>CALSBV010011236.1:35417-74704 GCA_943590825.1 Bovichtus diacanthus | reverse complement strand
ACACACACACACACACACACACACACACACACAGACACACACACACACAAACACACTTTCTCTCTCACAAGCACATTCATGAGAACACACAAACAGGCTATTAAGACTGAAGACACAGAGGCAGAATGTAACACACATGGACATACACACAAACAACAAACAAACCCAAAAGTGACTGGATGAAAGAACTGAGACAAAGACAGAAGAATCACCACATACAGTTCAAATGAACACACACAAAGTAGAGAAAGTAGCTATTTTTGAAAGAAATTGGTGTGTGTTTCTGTGTGACAATGATATTAGCCTTTGTACACACACATTTGTTATGTTACTTAGGAGGACATTGTCGTGACATTCAATCTCTGGGGACCAAACTGTAACCTTAACAACTACAATACCTGCCTTTCTATTATCCCTACCCTAAGTTTAACTTAACCCAACCCATAGCCAAAAGTCTTGACCCTATAATTTAATAGTTTACCTTTAGGGGACCAGCAATATTATCTTTATCAGTGAAAATATTTGAGTTTGGTTTCATTGAGAACGGTGACGATAAACCAAATCCAAATGTGTTTCTCTGTATCACTATGGAACAGGTCTGAAGTATTTTGGTCGAAAAGTTTAGAATACAAATAGTTCCAACAGCAGCTCGGGCTGTTTTCACATCTGAAAGTCTGCACCAATGTTCATGTTTTTTCTTACATTGTATACATTTGATCCAGTTAGTTTTTGTTGAACTTTACTTGGGTTTTAAAGGGATGCAGTGTTTATTCAGAGACAAGCTGAAATCTACAGTGTACATTTACTACCACTTGACCATTTTACTTTTTTTCGCCTCTGCCCCGTGTTGCTCCTCTGTCAACACTTGTCGACTCTGAGCGCAGCCATCCTCTTTCTCTCGCTCCCTCGCTCCCTCGCTCTCTCTCTCTCTCTCGCTCGCTCTACCACACACTCGCTGCACAATGAGCGGTTCCCCAAACGAGCTATACAGCTCTTTTAACATGATGATAGCCTGCCATAACTCCCTGTAATTGGTCCGAAAGTCACTCTTTTCGTCTGCACTATACGAGGTAAATGTAAAAGGGCCCTAAGAGTACAAATGGCAGTAAGCATGTGGTTAATTGTTCCTTGAAAAAATGTTCTCTGCAGTAGTCTTTGTGCTTGGAACCCAGCTGTGTGTGTGTGTGTGTGTGTGTGTGTGTGTGTGTGTGTGTGTGTTTAAAGCTGTTGCAGCCCACCTTTTTATTGTGCTCTAACAAAAATCTCACCATGGTAGCTGTCACTCAAATCCCTCCTCTCCCTCTCCAGGGTTGCTCTCCCTGAGGTTTTTCCCCCCTTTAATTGTGGGGTTTCTTTTGGGGAGTTTTTCCTTGTGCGGGGTCGTATGCTGTACAGTCTGTAAAGCCCACTGAGACAAATATGTAATATTTAATATTATAAATGTGATTTGAAATCTCTGTGTTTTTTTTATAGCTATGAATGCTATAAACTGACAAAAAACAATCAAACGATAATGACACATGAAAACAAGAGAAACAACAAGAAACCACCAGGATGCAATCTCAATTGTACTCTACATTAATGTTCCTCCACCCACACACAAACACACAAGGAGTTATATACACAGATCAAGAACATCCTGCTGAAACTAATCTATAGATTATCTAAAAACACAAATGCATAAAGATACACGCATACGCTCATAAACATGTATAAACTCACTCAGACATATATACATGCAGACTCATTACAGAGTGAATACTGCCTCATCTTCTGACTTGATATCTTTCTCATTAGTTCAAATATCAGTTCAGTGAACAGAATGGTAATGGAGGATCGAGCAAGGAGGTGAATGTCAGATGAGAGGGAAGTGAGAAAGTAAAGGGTGAAGGAGAAAGAGGGAAGACGAGGGGAAGAAAATAGCCCCTGCTGGTGATTTAACACCTGTTGCCAGCCATATTCCTGGACAAAAATGGCTGAAAAGTTCTTGTTGCATTGCTAAACATAGTCAACAAAACCCATAGTCAACGTAGACATGGGCTTTTTTTCATATCTCACAAGAGATTCTCTGATGAGAAATGTCAGGTTGCATCTGGTCAGGTAATGTTTTGATGCTATATTTAAAGTATATTTTATTTTACTGCATAGCAAACCCTATTTTCCAGAAACTGTTTGAAATTATTGACACAGAGTCTCATTAAGTTTTGCTAAACTTGTTAATTTCATTTTGAGTGCATCCGTGGCCTCAAATAGAATCTTTAAAGCTGTGGTGAGTTTCTTTGAAATGCTCTTTTAAAGCCTATGCATGCTACACTGCCTGGCATTTGAATGAGTAATGGGATTTTCTGGTATAATCAGGTTAAGTAGGTATTCTCTCTGGTGAACCCTGGATAACACTGTTAATATGGGATTTAGATTAGGAGTTTTTACACACACTGTTATTATGACACCATCCACATACTCTGCCCTAAGCAAACAACAGTGGAAGTTACACATGACACCCATCTGAAGCTACTCTGCCATTAAGGGATTACTTCACCTCACAGAGAGAAGGTGACCAAGCTCAAATACTATTTATCACCTAAGGGATGAGATAAACAATATACCCATCTTTGTGTCTTCACTTACTGCACCTTTTAAGTTTGATCAAATTAATTAGATAACATTACATTTTATCTAGCTGACGCTTTTGTCCAAAGCGATTTACAATAAGTCCAAACAACCATGAGGACAAACAAACTCAGAACAGCAAGAATCTTGCAAGTACATTAGCTTGAAATAGGCCAAACCATTAACTTCTAATAAGCCAGTGCTGCATACAGAAATTAGAACATCTAAAACGCTTTTTGGCCAATTATTTGCCAAGGTGCTGTCAAAACAGATGGGTTTTCAGTCTGCGACGGAAAATGTGAAGACTTTCTGCTGACCTGATATCAATGGGGAGCTCGTTCCACCATTTAGGAGCCAGGATTGAAAAACAGGCGAGTTTTTGTTGAAGGGTATCTGGGTCCCACTCGCAGTGAGGGAGTAGTGAGCCGAGGCGGGCTGCTGCATTCTGGATGAGCTGTAGAAGTCGGATGGCACATGAAGGTAGACCAGCTAGGAGGGAGTTGTAATAGTCTAAACTTAATAAAGTGACATAGTAGCAGTCATTAAACAAAAATTGTAACAGCTTTGAGCCTCAAAATCTCTGCGGTTGACGCAGGATTCTTGGCTACCCCAAGTCAACACAAGTGAGCTCCATAAGTATACTTGACAAAACGTCAGAGAAAGGACACTTCCTGTTTTTCATTTGGACTGTACGGTACTTGATTTGGACTTTGGATGTTTCACAAGAATTTACAGACAAGAATACAGAGTGAGAAAGGCCTCATTGACTTACCCTCTCAGTATCTTCTATAAAAAAACATAATTGAAATACAGTGTAATAAGCTTAAACTGCTATGGCTCCAAGTATAAAGTAGTAAGATACAAGAAGCATCAGATGACTGGTTGGGTTTTAGTGCATTGAGTGGAGGAGATTATTTTTCATGTTAAACTGAAAGATGATTTTTTTTAAATTATTTTTACGTCCACTAATTTTCCTCTTGCATTTATTTGGAAGAGAGCCGTCTCTATTTGTGTTTCAGTTCTGCAACACCCCTGTCTCAGCGCCTGGATCACTCACACCTGAACCTCATGCAAGCATCAGTGGAGCAGTATATCACCTCCAGGAGCCAGTGTTCCTACTTTTCTTGTCTGCAAAGCTGTCTGTTGCTGGTGCTGCTGTTGAGTTTAACTGGTGAAACTCTGTTTTTTTTTGATAAAGACTCATCCTTTGTATTTGTAGTGTTGATAACTGTCCGTCATTTATTTGAATTCCTTTTTCTACTGTTTTGTGCTGAGGTAGGGAGCTATTGTGTTTTTGTTTGATTTGGTAGCCTGTTTGTTTTTTTCTAGCCAGTGTGGGTTTTTTGTTTATTATTTTGGCCTTGGAGACGCCGGTGCCTTTTTTGCTTCCATTTCCGTAATATTAGTTGACTCTTTTGTTAAATCATTTTCAAAGAAATAAATGTAACTCATTGTTACACGTAAAGTGCTTCAGCAGCCTTTAACATAAATCCAACCATTTCCTCACGCTCTGTTTTTTTTTTTTTTTCAGGTTTTTCATGAAACTTTTTCTGAGAAATTGTTGACAGTCAAATATGGCTACCTGTTGAAAAAGAGAACCAAAACAAAAAGAGAAAACACAAAATCCTCAGTCATAGCTAAGAGGATATTCCAATCAAGTCTGCAGCGTAACGTCAGAGATGTAGTGGGAATAGAGAGAGTGAGAGAGTGTGTGTGTGTGTTTGTGTGGGCGTAGAGATGGGTATCACTGTAGGCCATGAAGGCATGGGCCGTTTATTTAAAGAGCCACTATAAATGTTGAAGCAGTGATAATGGCTGCGGGGTCGAGGGATGACATTTTGACAAACACAGCTTATTATAGAAATGGTTTTATCAATGTGTTTATAGCGCCATCCAAGTTGCAGATCATGTGTAAGGGTGTGTATATGTGAGAATGTATGTGCTGAAGTGTGACAGGGTCCCTCTGCTTGTGCGTGTATTGCCACTAGCCCATTGAATTGCGAGTGAGAGAGTGGAGAGTGAGAAAGACAATAACCACTGAATGTGCTTGTTTTCCCTCATTTATTTTCTGAAGTGGGAAGATGGAGGGGGAGGAGATGGTGAGAGTAATATAAGGGCTAAAAGCTAAACATAAAAGGAGGGAGGAGTGGAGGAATGGAGGAGGAGGGACGGCCAATTGAAGCATAATAACTTTTATACATCTTATTTTCTTTCTGTCGGCAACTTTTCCACTCTTGGTTTCTGGAACTGGGAGGCATTGATTGTGCAGAAACGTCCTCCACACGCGCACACACACACACACACACACACACACACACACACACACACACAGACACACACACACACACACACACACACACGTTAAGCTAGACATGCCGGAAGTCACTTCACACAAACACAAACACTGCATGGATCTTGCAATAACTGCTATTCAGCAACGTAGCTATAGAGCAATTGCTGCCAGCTCTGTTATCGAGTGTGTCATGTCATTTTTAATGTCTTCTCCATTGTGTGTGTGTTTATGGGAGGTGAGGCAGCATTAGTATTATTATAGTCACGTTACTGAAGCATCATTACCAATTATTACTCTGCCATGTTAGGGCTTTTTATAGTGCTTATGTGTGTGAGTGCACACATATGAATTAGTCTCCCATCTCTGTGGAAAAGATGATCATTCATTTGTGTTGTGACTGTCATGATTCCCCCTGTTGGGCTGTCAAATTGTGTCAGACACAGTCAGTCACAGGTGTTTAGGTTCCTCATGCTGACAGTGTTTGGTGGACCATTAATCCGTCTACATCTCTGCCTATTTTCTTCTTTCTACCTGTCACTATCGATCCTACACCTGCATTCACTGCTTCTGCACCCTTAAAAAAAAAAAAAAAAAAAAAGGTTTGTCATCCTCACTCATTAGGTTAGTGAGTTTCGGATCAGTGGTGGCAGACAGACCCATTTCAGAAATGATCATTCTGCAGTGTCTGGGGTTTAATCAGAATAAACGAAACATATCTGCACAGAAGCGGGCCAGAAGGCCAAAAGGCATCGCCGGCAGAGGTCAGAAGAGAATGGAGAGACTTGTTCAGTGAACAGGTGGCCTGCAAATATGCAAATGACAGCTTTATTCAACAATGATGCTCTGAAGGGCATCTCAAAGCACACAGCGCATTCGGTCTTGAAGGGAAAGGGACGCAACAGACTGAGTCCTGTTCTTTTCAGCTAAGAACAATAAGATGATACTTAACTGGATGACGGGGTTTTTGCTCTCAAAACTTCTCCTTTGTTTAGGTAAGTGAGTAGTTTGGATGAACATGAATTTAAAGATCCATCCTGTCTGGTGTCTTGGAATTCAGATTCTTCTATAGTGTGTTATGTTGCAAAACATATCATATCAGGCTGTTTGATAAAAAAAAAAAAAAAAAAACAATACACTTATACTATTACCTTTCCTCCCTTTTATTGTGTTCCTATGACCTTTTCCACGCACTGCTCTTTACAATATAACTGTAGGACAAATGTTGAAGAGATGATATCACATTACCAAGAAAACATTAATGGGTCAGCTTGACCGCCCACTACATCAGTTTAACTCGTCCACCCTGTGAGATAAAGCTCTCAGACTGTAAGGAGAATGTAGCAACAAATTGTTGTAGTTGAAAGGCTAACACAGAGATAATAAGTGAGGTTGTGCAGTGAAAGACACATCAAGGCAGGAGAGGCTACACTTAAACCAGCTCGTGGAGAAAAAGGTTGAAATCTTTTGAAATGGTTGGATGGGGAAAAACAAAGTACTTAATTATTACTGTTTTATTTGTAGAGCCTTACTAGTGGTAGTAATAACATCACATATACAAAAAGATTATCTTCTTCAGGCCATCATTTCTACATTTCTGTTTTAAAAACCTAATATTTTCATAATTTAATAGACTCTTCAGATACTGCACATTGTCAATTGTTTATCAAGAAAAATATTTGGGGGTCACAAAACTCATTAGCAATGTAGGTACTGTGATAATTCACAGTAAGTCTGATCAGGCCAATACTTTCAGAGACGTAATTGTTTCACAGACAGGCGGAGCCACATCATTATCCTTCAGCCGCGCTGCAAAAACAGAGACATTTTTCTTGAGAGGTGGATACACAATAAGCAACTCAGGATGGGGAACTGGCTGCTTTTGAAATTGATTAGCCAAATTACTTAATTTATTTAGTCCTACAGCTAATAAGTGACTAGTAAGTTTTACAAGTGGATCAAAAATGCCCCGTTTTAGTTTTCACTGGACAGATTATCCAAAAATGGACAATCTGTTCAGACCTCTGGGAAGGGTTTCCATGAAGCCCCCAAAAGTGCTGTTTCTTGGGGCAAAAGTGCAAATCAAATGTGGCTTTGGACACAAACTGAAACAAAATAGTAAAACAACACTTAAGATTTCACATTAGTTTATTTAAATCACGTTAATTAATAAAAACAAAAAGAAGTGTGGTTCGGTACGTGTCTCTGTCTGCCTTGTTCTTTCCCTCTCTCGTCCTCTCTGTGTCGTACATGCACACACAAACTCATGCAGCACATACACACGAGAGAAATACACGTAGCTGTCTTCTTCTTCTTCTCCCATAAGATTATCAGAAATGCATTTGCCTTTCCCTGCAGACCACTTCCTGTCACATAGTCCCTAAACAGTAGCAGCAGTGGTTTGATTTGAATTTAGTGTGCTTCGTGTAGCTCTTTTGGTGCATGCGCTTGACATTCGTGCGTCACACTTTTGTTTGACGTGTTTTTGACATCTGTTTTTTTTGGTGAGGTCTCACCTCATCAACGCACATGTGGTTCTCAAGTGTCTTTGCCAGCTGCTACAGGTAAACATATCCCCAGTTGCAGCAAAATCACAGCGTTATACATTTGTCACTGACGGAGGAACAAATGTTGTTGGACTAGCACCCAGAAATATGTCACTTGAGTGGGGGAAATAATGCAGTTTTCTGCCTTTTCAATGCAATCAAAACAACAGCTCACGTCTGCCTTTCACATGCACACATACACAAACAAACACATGCACACGCAAAAGAAACATGACAATATCATATAAATTGTCCTCATTAATGACACAATGTTGGTAAATTGTGTGCATACATATAGCTTTTAAGTGGTGTGTTGGCCACTGTTATTTAAAAGGAAGTAAAACACGACGGACTGCTGTTACATTTGACTGTAGGTTCAATTAAAAGATAATTGGGAAGTGCCAGGTAGGAGTTTCAATACAACAGAGCAGAATCATGCTCTGTTTATTATTGCTGTATATTGGTGATAACAGGATTACTTCTGCAGATGGACTTCATGTGGTACACGCTCTCTGTTCACCAACCCACATTTCCGCTCGCCACTCAAATCCCAAATACCACGTTGACTCAGTCATTTAACTCATGTTGTTCGAGAGCTGTTGATAATTAGAGAAAATCATCCGACAAAATAAATGTAATTGGAGTAAACAAGGTTGTGTTATGAATTTATTGCACCAATTACAATCAAACAGAAGAAACATTTGGGTTGTTTCAGGATGTAATACCGTGAATAACTAGCTTATGGACCTCAGTGACGCTATAAGCTTTTAATAAATATGTGGGCATTTGTGATTTCTTCCAACAGCGGTTACAATGCCAGTCAAATAGCTGCACAAGCACTTGGATCAGGTTTGGGTATCTGTAGTCGCAACATTGGCATCACAGTGACAAGTATCAAAAGTAGCAAGATAGCAGCACAATTGACACAATTGTGATTGCGTGTCATTATGCACATCATGCATTGGGTTCTACATTGTCATCTCTGGGGTTAACAACAACAAGAGCAGATCTCTTCGGTCACAAGGTATCAATCTCCTCCATGTGCCCAGAGCACTTTCTAAGTCTAGGCTTTTAGTATTTAAGCACATGAAGAATGGAACAGTTTGCCTGCTGATCTTAGGCTTGCTACAGCACTGAGTTCCTTTAAATCCAAAAGAAAGACTTTCCTTTCCACTTGAGCATTTTCTTAAATGAACACCGTATGTGTACGGTATGATTGTCTGTGTGTATCGTATGTGTATGCATGGATTTGGTACAAATACATTTGAATTGAATGTCCTAGGGGAGGAGATATTGTAAAGAAACTGTTGTGCAGAGAAAGCTACTGAATCACTAAACACAATTGAACTATATGTATAAAATGAGGACATGCATATATCTTGTTTTCTATTAATGTTCTGATTTATGATATGTCGATGATGTATTGTAAAGAGTTTGATTGTACAATACTTTTATGGTATACATTGATATATGCTGTGATAATATGGCATTGGCATACAGCTATTAGCTGGGCGCAGGCATTTTAAATGATTTCACCACCGCCGCCTCTCGTTACTTGATGTGCTGTATGTCAAAACATAATTTGCTTAGCCTTATTAAAAGCTCTTACTACAACTGAGTGCTCCAGGTCTTGTCTTTTCAGATCCTGTGTGTTGAAACACCGAGTTGACCTTTCAATTGGTTGATGTGCGGAGACTCCTTCACCTTTACCCTGCACAGCTCTTTAATGGTACTCTGCTTGAATGAAACTAAAACAGCAGTATCCAAAATTTTAATCCTTCATTAAACTTTAAAGCAAACAAAAGCTTTATCATGGTCTGACTTTTCATGTAGCGCAACCATGACATTCACATTTGCTGTAAGTAAGATGTTCCAAATCTAGTGGTAATGATTTGCCTCGGCCCAGACCTTTGAATCCGCCAAATCCACAGAGTTGAGTGATGCGTCTTGTATCGTGACATCAAATAGAGGTTCCTCGGGTAAAAAGCAATAGAGGCAATGAGCGCCTGGGGGGTGTGTGTGTGTGGGGGGGGCCGAATGATTAGCCAGTCAGTGCCACAGGCGGGATTATCGCCGTTGTCAAGCTTTGCACCGCAGACAGCATGTCTTCTCAACATCGCCCGACATTGTAGCTTATTTTTTACTTCGCTCAGCTCAACTCTTAAAACCCTTGCAAAACCGGTAAATTGGCTACGCAATTAAAATTATGAAAGATTCAATGAGGATCTTTGGCCTCTAATGATTAGAGAGTAGAGTAGATATCTGTCTGATATCAGGTAAATGGAAAATGGCATTTATATAGCCCTTTTCCAATCTTTGCGACCACTTAAAGCACTTTTACTACACATGTTAGTATTCATACAGCGTCAGAGGCTACCATACAAGGTGCCGCATGCTCTACAGAACTGATAAACATTCACACACACTCACACACCGTTGGCTACGCCACCGACCGTCCGACTGGTGAAGGAACACTCTACCTCCTGAGCCACTGCTGCAACCGTGATGATAGTAATACTAATAACACAAAGAAAAATAAATATATCTCTCTATATATATATATATGTATATATATATAATAGTAATTCAGCATTTGTTGGTTTAGCTTGGAGTGCCATAAACATTTACTGACCCTGCGCATCCTAATCTCAGACAAGGAGAGAGTGTCTGTTTTGCTTCACGGGTGACTGCAATACCCCTTTTGTTTCCTGCTCAAAGCCTGGTAGATTGGAAACACATTTTCACCCGAAGTCTGCACCTCATCCCTGAAGGCACACACGCAAGCACACCCCACCATGCACACACACACACACACACACGCACGCACGCACGCACGCACGCACACACACGCACAGGCTGAGACCCACAAACACAATCTAAAAGCAAAAGTCACACACATATTCACTTGACTCTCTTCTTTACTCACACACACACACACACACACACACACACACACACACACACTCTCTCTTCCTACGTCTGTTCCACACAAACAGCCAAAGGCCAGTGGTAAACAGCCATTGGCTTTGGCCCGCCGTCCTGATAATCAACCTCTAATCAAGGGCTTATAGGATCGTTAGGGCTCGTTAGGGCTCGTTAGGCGCTGATTTATACACTGCGTATGGAAGTTTCCAACCCACTGCCTCATATTCATGGGGACATTAGGAGATGGACATTTGCATTTATATATTGCACTTGCATCCTCTAACCCCTTCATTTGGTCCGACTTCGTACACGTGTGTGTTCCCGTCTTTTTCCTCAACAGCTGTGTGCGTAATGGCAATCGTGATCTTATCCTGTAATTTGCAAATTACCATAATTACACATGACATTGTGAGGTTAATCACAGACGCTTACACACAACTACAATAAAAAAAAAAATCATCCGAAGACACACACATGTATACGTATGAACATTTTAATTGAGGTGCAATTGCCACCGGGCAGTTGAATGGCTTTATCTCGGGTCAATACTTTTTTTGTCGGAGATCACACACTCGTGGTGTTTTTTTAGATGTATAATAGCTATTTGTGAGTCAGATTGTGTGTGTGTGTGTGTGTGTGTGTGTGTGTGTGGTGTCCATACTGCAGCGTGTGATTTTTATTTATATTTTATTTCAGGGGTGTAGTTGAAATTGGACAGCACATCAAAGTCGAAGCTTTTAATTTGACAACCTTTTAGCTCTGTTTTCATTAACCTTTGAAATAAATATTTATCTAATAGCAGCTAAATGCTGCACTATGTTTACCTGGTATTCGCTTACTTTGTCTATCCGTCATTTGGTGCTAGACAGGTTTTGTACGTATTGTATTGTATTGAGCTTATCAGAGCTTTTTCACTGAAAAGATCTGCCTGATGCAGCTCAAAAAGGAGATTAATTAGAGGGGTGAGACTGAACCAAAAGAATGAAGCTGTGGGACGTAAAACCAAAAGAATGAGCTGAAAAATGTGAACACCTTCTGTTAAGCTGAGGGGGAACTGGAGTTAGTTATTATTATATTATTACATGTCATTTAGCAGACACTCTTACAGTGAACTCACTCCAGGGACAGTCCCCCTGGAGCAACTCAGGATTAAGTGCCCTGCTCAGGGGCTCAGTGGTGCCAGCCTGGTATTGAACTCACAAACTTCCTGTCTTCTATTAGGAAGCTGAACCACTAGAGCACCACCACCATTTGATAAGTTGATAACTATGAACAAACCCTTTCACGGTGATCAGGCTGCTTCACCCGCGGTGTCACACTGAGAGATAGCGCAGGTCCTTCCTTCCTGCAGCAGTCAGACTATACAATCACCACGGCCCCTGGTAGACCACCACACACTCTATGCGGCTGTAACACCACTGTTCCTCCGCTCATGTGCTATACACCCCGTTACTATTTGTTACTATTTGTTACTATTTATTACTGTGCAATACAATCACGTGCAATACGTATGTGCAATATATCTCTTTTTACTATGTATTATTGTTACTACTGGCTGCTAGAGTATTACTCTCACATGTTCACTGACTCTATTACGTTAACCTGCCACTTACTTACCACGGTTGTTGTGTTTTTTTGTACTTATATTTTGTACTTATCCATTTGTACTTACCTTTTTATCTTCACTGTCCCTTTGCTGTTGTAGCACTGATTCTGATGTAGACATTTGATTCATTGTCAATAAATAAATAATGCTAAGGTTATACAAAACCCCAGCCAAAAATGTCCATTTAAGTTAAACACTAAGGTTTATTGTACTAAATAGCCTTACAAGTTGTCTTAAAGGATTGAATTGCACACTAATGAATGCATTATGATAAAACTGAGACTGAAGCACACTGAAATGATTATATACAAGTATGTGCGTACACAAACAAGGTTGGCGCTTCTTAATTCACTTACAGTATGCTGCAGCACCTTGACCTGAAATGAATCCTCCAACTTTACAAGGTAAACTTCAAAGTAAACTTTTCAGCTAACACCTTAAGCGGTCACAAAATAACTGCCACCACACAAACTCTCTTCCAATAAACAAAAAGGAGTTGCCAATCATCGAGGCAGTGATTGTTTTGAGTCACACGCACACGTTCTGCTATTCTGAACCACTGTGCAGAAGACAGCCAATTCAATCATTATTATAATTACAAACGTATATCTAAAATGTACTGTTTGTCTCCAGCTTATGTGCTAAATTCAAGGAGCTGCACGAGAACAGACCATCAAACAGCCCATATTTTCCCCTATAGAACATTAAGGTGCCTCTGTCAGGTCCAACAGTCCTACATTCAAAAAAATTAAAAAAAGGCAGCAGCAGGAGTGATGCTGATAGAAAAAATACATTGTAATCTGCAGTTTGTTGCTGGGAGTTTAATTTCCTGCTGCTTGAGACTGCAAACGCTTGCATGTTTTATTGGATGGGGATCCTTCAGGTGATAAACTCTCCCGCCTTCGTTGGCACAGGTTTTTGGCAGAGTTACAGTCACAAGATTTATAACCAACATGTTTCGTGTTGGAATTTAGTAGCGTTTAATAGCCTAGTCCTGTTTGAAATATTTAAAACATATGGCTTTGTGTTGTGTGCAAACTTCAGTGAAGAGCCCAGATTTTAGCGTGTAGAACAAGGAGATACAGTATCTCTGTCAGATTCAACAGTCCTACATTTAAAAAAAGGTTTGTATAAACTGTATTTTTAATATCTGGGATTCTTAACAACGGTAATATTTCAACGCCAACAGCCATGCTTTTATCAATCTCCTTTATAGTCGCCAATCAGAATAATTGGCCTCATCATGAAAGCTGCAATGGAATGACAAAACTGATTATTGACTTGCCCTTTATAGATTGAAAAACAGTACTTGTAATTATTAGTGTGACCTTAAGATTATGCCAACTGTTTTTGTGAACTTTCTAAAAAAATCCATATTGGCTTTTTACAAGGAGCAGGCTACCCAAACTTTATGCTAACTGATGTGTGTCGCATTGACGACTGGCCAGTGCACTCATGGGTGCTTGACTAATGGCCTTTTAAGCTTAATGAGCTAAGTGAAGCATAACTGAATGTTTATAAAACTCTCATTTATCAGTGGAGTTTATTCAGCCGATCCTAATGGATGTCTTCTAAAGGCATGCTAAATGAGGTGGTTGTTCTTTTTAATCTGCTGGTTAAATGGCATTCTCATCTTCGGTGAGATGCAAAGTGGGGTAGAATTTATTTTAATCATTTCCTCTGTTTATTTTTCTCCCATTAGTTTATCAGCCAGAAGTTTCCTAGAGTAATGAGGTTGTAGCGGCAGGTGTGGAAAGTGCAAAATTGGTAAAAACAATTAAAAAAAAAAAGGAGAGGAGAACACTCCTGTGAGTTGACAACCTTAAATCTACAACAAAAAATAAAATTTCCAGGAGTGGAAAACCCCCAGCTGAGCATGCTAACTATCCTCACATCATTTTGGAGTGGGCGTCGCAAGGGTCCTGGGATCATAAATCGTACCCAGCGCCGCTTCACTCCCCGAAGACTATATAACCTTTTAATGCATCAAGAAAAATAAAAACACCATGCTTTTGTCCAGCAAAAGGGGGTAAGAGAGATGTATGTCTGAAAATGCAGGAACCCACAGAGAAGAACAGCCTTTTTCCTCCAAAGCGTCGCGGTGAAAGACTTAACAGGATTGCATTGATTTTAAGACAACCTCTGAAAGTGCAGTCACAGCAATGAGCTTCGAACAAGTTACTTTTTTCCCACTTTCCTTTTAATAGAGTTTCAAAGGGTAAACAGGTAAATCAAAGGGGAAAAAAATGTTGATGAGAAAAAAAGTTAGCGATTAAATAAAGCATTTGGGAAAAAATAGCAAGCTTAATTGGATGGATGATTCATTGTTGTTCTCGGGACTTTTGGAACGACATGTTTAAATTTTAGTTTCTCTCTGTTTATGTCTGTCTCTCAAACAAAATACACAGAAACAGAGCAACAGAAACATGGACCTGGAGTTACATAAGAAACTCCAGGACTCCAGTCTGTAATGAGCTGTAAAAGCTCCCTGACTGTGCTGTCTCTGTCTCCATCTTTGCCTCCGTCTGAATGTTCAAGTCGATGTGATTTGGCTCTATTTCATGCAAGAGGTCGGACGAAGAAGAAAACAATGTAGCTTCTGTTGTAGCGTTATAGATGGAAGCAGCTTAAAAGCAATAAGCTAGTTATTGTTTAAAAACCCATGTAGAGTCTATTGGGGATTCTGGCAATTTCCTAAAATAAATTTATACTTGATTCCACAGCCTTGACAAACATGTACAGGGTTGAGATATGGCAATGGATTTTTTTTTACGTTTTTTAAAGATCCCAGCAGGTGCCAGTATTGAGGGTATTTGAATAGGTGATACGCAATATTTTGCATTGATATTCTGTAAATATAATCCCAGCCATTCCATATATTGTTAAGTTTATGTTTTCGTGAGTTGTTTTCTTTCTGCAATGTTCTTCTTTTTCTAATGGAAAAGCCTCTATATGAGACACTGAAATAAAGTATGTGGATGTATTAATGGACATCTGTAATGTGAAGGTTGAAACTGAGGTCGTAGTGTTTGTGAGGTGTGAAAGTACTTCAAAGCCTCAGCGTGTTTCACTGCCTCTGCTCAGATGTTGACTGGGTAGTTTGCTCTCTATAGGTGCGCTAATGATGAGGTTTTGAGGTCAAGATTGGAAGGCACCAACATATGAATTAGATAATGTGTGGAGTGTTGTATTTTATCAAGCAGCCCTAGAATTGCAGTGCTTTTGAGAAAAGTGCCAGGGTCCACCAGTTACGTATTAATATGGAGGAAAAAGCAGGCTGTCTATTTTGACAGCAAGAGCTGATGTATAATATGCAATTTTTGTCGAACACTCACACAAACCTTATACCGTGGTTGGCTTTGCGCCCCTTAAAATGAAGCAATATGTATGACCCATCATATTCGGCCCCATACGAGTTATGACAATGTTGTTTCTCAGTATTTTAATATTTTTTGAAGGCCTGAAGTGATTGATGAAATTATATTCTTTCATGATTTAAAATGAAAAAAAGCAAAGAGAAACATCGAAACACAATGAGTAGTTTCAAATTGTGCAGCCTAACTGTTTCTATTTATATGTGTTTGTTTTACTGGCTTGTTATTCATCTCGCAACCCTTCAGAAACAGAAGTGGGGCAGACAACAACCATTCATCTCTTCAAACAATTAGAAATGACCAAATGTGAATCCGTGAATCCACATTAATGCATGTTTGCAATTTCAATTACTTAAATAATGTTTATTTCATTTGTATCTACTAACCGGCCTATTAGTATTAATAAACAGTGTTATTAATGCTTAGTTGCTCTCATGTTATTGCAGTAAACGCATAAAGTGATAAAAAGTCATATTGCTGATGCACTGTGTTGCAGTGATTGTAATACATTTGTGACTGATTGAACAACAACGGTGTCTCAGGCTCCTGCATATTCAGACTGCTGTCAAAAAAACGATTTCAATAAAATGAAAGAAAAAAAAACAACATTTGAGTTTATTTGACAAGAGAAGTTACCACAGGTACTTTGGCTTAATTGACAAGACTAACTTAATCAAATCAGGTTTTTTTGTTTCTGTTTTTTGTTTGGTTCTGTTTTTACATTTCAGTAGCAATGGTGGCAAATATCTTTCTTCAAACATAAGGACTGACACAACTTTTAGTTTGCAAATGTAACCTGTTCTAGTTCACAGCTCCACTAAACCTATTGCAGACCATTTTTTCATTTTGATCGTAACACTGTGAACACAACTCTGCAATGCCAGTGTGGTATGTGTAAGTGTCCTCAGTCCTCTGTTGCAAATGGACTGACCTCACCTCCCCCTGTGCAGCAGTCTGAGACATGCAGCATAAAGTAAACTTTATAGCTAAAAATGTCCCCAAATCGTTAAAGCCGTCTCCAATGCTATCTAATAAATATTTAACATACTGCGCTGAACTCCCTTTGAGCGATCACGTTGTCGACCCAACAATGAATTCTGATTTGGCCAAATGAAGAGATGTTACAGTCTGTGAGTCCTTTTTATTATTGTCAAATGTGTCACCATGTCAGGATAGCTTGATCTAATGGCATCCTTGTAAAAAGCAGTTTACAAAACACATTTTTCGCAATAACTTAACTTTCATTGCATTAACACAAAATAAAAAATACAAATGACTCAAGACACTCTTTTGCAGGATTCAGCAAATAATGTTGTAGTTTTGTTGGCATCATGCATCATTCAGCTCATGTCTGTTAGTGAAAGTGATTGCATTTTAAAAGCAATGAAATGCTGCAGTTAACCTGTTAACTTTGTCACTGCTGCTCTGTCTTTTCTCCTATTCTCTGCCATTAGAGGTTTCATGGTGCCTTCCCGTATTGAATTCTTTGGGAACAGCCTCTTGCGGGGAGCAAATTAGGCGCAGACCTTTTCATCAAATACAATCAAGGCCACACTAACCTCGAGTTCTGCTTTCCAGGGTTTGTTTTGTCTTTTTTCTGACTTTGTGTTTGTTGAGCCTATAATACAGTCATAGGTGTATATGCACCCATTGTTGGCAAGGTTGAGCCCGAACGGTTTCTCTTCAGATAAAATGACACAGATATAGGTTGATGAATGTATAACTGCACCTTATAAGATTAATTATCATTACATGATCATTTTCCCATATTAAAAAGTATTTTACTCATCAGCCTGCAGGTTTGAACAACAGCCACATACGTTTCTCTGGGACATGGAGAAGGACCTCTATCATAAATAAACAACCCTATTTCGTTATCTCCATTTTCCACTGCCCCTTTGTCCTTTTATGTGATAAAAATGTCCGGAATACATGCATCGAGGATGCCCTGAGTGTCCTGTGTGACTGAGTGTAGGTCTTTAAATAACAGCGTTGTTAATGTGATTAGTGCTAATGACTGGAGGAGTTATGGCCGAGTCTGGGAGTCTGGACCTCTGGGAACAGATCACATGCCTTGTCCCAAACGTGTAACCCTGAGGGGTAAACCGGGCTGAAAGTAGGGGCAAGGCTGGTGAACACATGCATACGATATTTTCTCTCTCGCACATACTGACTGTCTGCTCCTCTTTCACCCGACATGAAAAAAAATTCTATTAAATCAGGAGCTGTAACATCCCAGTACTCAAGATCATACTGCATAAATGATCTGGCTTACCATCACCCCAGGTATCAGCCATGGACCAGCTCTGAACTATCCATTCACAGCAAGGGGTTTGAGGCAGACAATAAGCAGGGTTTAATTTCTTCCAGAAAGATTTTTCATCATTTATCCGTTTGACAGCCTGGAATGTCATCACTGTAATAGCGATGTGTGTGAGTAAGTGTGCATGATTATGTGACATGTTAAATACATGTACACGTGTGTGTGTGTGTGTGTGTGTGTGTGTGTCGCAAACATCTAATCTCAGTTTTAAGAGAGAGGCTTAAAACACGGTAGCGTTACAGTGCACCAACACTGACACAGACACTCATGAAATGAAATGCACACACAGCCAACCTTCACTTCATCACTCAAACTGTGAGACTGAAAAGCAAACAGTATGATGCAACATGTTCTGAAAAGCACCGGGACCGCAGTGGTCAATGTCGAGTCAATGCTGAAATACCCTCAGCAGGTTGAAATGTTATCTGGCCTCTGAAGCATACTGCTCAACTGACAAGGTCTGATGCTGCATCTCTCTTTTTTTATAATTAATGTTAAGGCAGCAATACATTTTTAGATAAATATCGGATCAAACGATAACGTGTAATGTTTAAAGGTTTGCTCGTAGTGATAAACCCACAGACACACTCCCTAACCCTATGCTCTACCCTGACCCAGAGCCTCTTTTTAGCTCATTGTTGTTATATGTCACACAACGGCACTGCTTTGGTTAAATTTCACCGCCCTCAATAACCATGTTTCAGACGACAAGCATCAAAAAAACCTCTGAAAAACTGTAAGCTACCCACACAACACTAAACAATAGACTAGCTAGTGGAGCATTTAGCCACTTAAGAGCCAAATGCCACCCATTTCAAATATGTCACCCTATTTAATAGGCCTTATCGGTGGTTATCGCTACCATTCTAACACGATAGACTATTCCAACGCATCAGACCGGCCAAAATGAATTAAAAGTGAAACTTAAAAACAACATAACGGGTTGTAAAACTGAATGAAACGTAATGAGAACAAACAAAACAAGTTCTTTAGGTTTGGCAACAAAACTGCTAAAATTGTGGTTTAGGTTAAAATAACGTCGCTGTTGGTTTCAAGAATCCCTCTCCCCTGGGTGAAAGTCCTGTTTGTGTCCCATCCATCAACCCCCAACTTCCACCTCTTATAGTGTTTCTCGTTGTTAATACTTCATCACCTGACCTCCGCCTTTGCTCCAGTCATAAAGACTGCGGTCGCTAGAGGTCTGTGTGGTCTTCTTGTATTCCTTCTTTCGATAATCAACCATTTGAATAGATGATGAAACCTGCAAGTTTGTGTAGCAGGCCACCTCTGACCTACATTTGCACGCCTGATAACCACTGATAATGTCGATTTAAAAGGCTGATAACGTTCAAAAAGGTTTGCAAGTTTGTGGTGTGTTTCTGGTTTGCATGAATGCAAACGACCATTGAGACATTTAGCGGACACCAGCTTCTATTTGGAGTTGTATTTATGGTCACCTGATGAACAGTTTCTCTACCAACTCCTGAGTGAAAAACTTGAAACCTTGCTGCATAACCATTGCGATCAATCACCATATTTTGGCACGCCCCTCCCCAAACCAATATTACACCAGGACTGGAGAAAAAAAGGATTGCTCATATTGCATATGAGTAAGCAGTGATTGAAGGGGGTGCGGGGTGAGGGGTGGTGGTGGTGGTGGTGGTGGTGGTGGTGGTGGGAAGAAAGTGCTGACATTTGCTCAAGTGAACTTTAATTAGAGGATGCACTGGACACGGTAACAGAAGATTTTAGAGGAAAATTGGAGAGAAATCACCTGCACTCCATTTCAGATGCTACATTTGAACAAATTGCCCATTGAAGTATGAATAATAGAGCCATTTGGATAATGATGAGCATATTTTAGGCTTCATTAAAGGCTGAGCTGAGTGGCCCAGTGTTTAAAGATACCAACCGTCAACCCCAAGGACCCACATGTATCAGCAACATCCATCCTCTATAAGCACTGCCAGATCATTGTCACAGATGGTAGGTGTGACATCAAGTTATTGTAAATTGGTAAAGCAGGTTGGGAGTGTCACAAGAGCTGCATGATTTTTATAATAATCATTCAACCCCCAATGGATATTGACAAGCCAAAGACTGGAAACAGCCGACTAATGAAAGAGGCAAAAGGAAGCTTTTGTGCACAGATTGTGCCAAGCAACAGATGTCAGCTGGCAGACCAGCACAACATTGGTTATAAAAGAGCCATGAAGGAATCTGCAGCTTGCTGTGATCCAAAGGAAATATTGTAAGCAGCCAGGATTCTTGCAGAAATTCCACTTGACTCAACAGAAAGAAAGGGCTATAGTAGGCAAAGGAGTAAAACCCCTGGTAATGGAGAATTTTTGTGAAATAGTGTATCCAAGGTTTTGTATTTGTGTCTTATGGTATTCGACTCTAAGGCGTAAATGGGTATTTTTGTAAATCTAGCTTTTTCTATGGGTCTTGGCCTTTCGTCCACACACAAAAGGCATTTAGGTCACTGAAAAACGGAGCATTTGCAAAATTCTGACCAGACTACAGATTGTCAGAAACTCTGTTTTCAGTGTTGACAGGGAAAACGGAATTTTTGGCTTGTAATGCGAGAGTGTGAGCTGTTACTTCCTTTGTGAGACGTCACAAATGAGGCCACATGTCGGGCAACGATGGCAGAAATACATAGATGAACGGCGGACTTTGCCAAATAACCTTGATCGCAGTACTTTTACATGACAGAGGTGTCAGAATGCGCTGCGGAGGTCACAGTTACCAGATCAAACACTCCCACGACGCAGACACCGTCGCCGGAGTATGTGTGCGTGTGTGTGTGCGTGTGTGTGTGTGTGCGTGCGTGTATGTGTGTGTGTGTATGTGTGTGTGTGTGTGTGTGTGTGTGGCCCAACCTGCCTACTCACCTTGACAGCGCTTCAATGGTGTTTTTTCTTTTTTATCTGGACAGAGATTTCTTTTTTAAACGTGCTTGTGGGGACGGGATATCTTTTAGATTCCTTTTCTAATGGATATTTTTACATTAACAATGGCTCAAATGACTACATCCAATCTTTATGGGGTAACTTCAACTTGACTCAGTTCCTCTCAGAGCTACAAAGAGCTCAGAGCTTTTTGACTTAATAGTGTTGCCAGCAAACGGCACGCAGACAAAGTTTGCGACTAGCTGGTGAACATAGTGAGGCATTTAACCGCCAGATATTTCCCACAGTAGTTGGTGTAGAACAAAACAACTAATAAAGAAGAGAGAATTTGGAGTTGAATTTTGTCTGTGCCCATAATAGCAAATAAATGCTAATAAGATGCTCCATGCCGCGTGCATAGGAAATAGGCAACTGTTTGCTAAAACATTTGCGACAATTTCTTTATGAGGTGGTAATATATCATACATATATCTCATTTTTCTGCTTCCCCTAAATGGCCCAAAAAAATCTATTCTAAAATCTAAAATCTATCACTGCTGTGCAAATAATTACAAATGCAATATTTGATGAGGAACAGTTCTCCATTAGAACTGAGGAGGTGTCTGTGTTTAGCTTAGTTACATCTGAGCCTGTTGATAACTATGACTGGATGAATAGGCAGCGTGAGAAATAAGCACAACAAAGAACACTTGTCTATCGTGCCCTTGATTCATTCTGTGAAAGTTAATCCTATTCTGCCGTTTCCAAACTCAAATCATTGTTTTATCATTTAATCTCCCGTTACCATGCTTTTGCTTTTTCGTGTTCTATTGATTGCATTTCTGAGTGCAAATTATAATGTGTGCTTTCAGGTGCTTTTGTGCATAACTGCATACAATGTAGTGATTTTCTTTATACTGTCACAAGGCCTACTTGTAATTGCAAGATAATACATTGTTAGCCTCTGGCCATTTCTCCCTTCCCTGCCTCTGGGGTAAGAGAGGATTTATCAGACATGTTTACTTTCCCCCAGGCAGACCGCGCAGAACCCCTGCAGACCCATATGGCCTGGCATATGGCTCATCCCCCACCCTACCCCTCTTCTAGACACACACATACACACACACACACACACACACACACACACACACACACACAAACCAACATGCTGAAGAAATAATGTAATGTAGCCACGCGGGGCACAGTGGCATGATGCAAACAGGTAGACAGAACAACCCGTCCTGCTCTGAATCGACTGGCACTATCTGGACTTAGTGGGTGTTCAGAACAGAGTCAGACGCAAGTTTATTCCCTCTCTTTCTCTGTTTTTAATTCTTCCAAAGGAGTGAAATGTTTCATTTAATCTCATCATGTCATTGATTCAGGTAGATCTATCACTGACTTTTGATCGTGCTCTCTCTCCAGTTTGATCTCCGCAGCTGCCTCTTCTCTGTAGTTCTGCATAAGCAGTGAGTCTCCGCTGGACTTTGATGAATCATTGGCAGCCTTCTAGGCACAGTAACTGCTGCTACCAAAAGTTCCCCTGAGCAGGATTTTGGGGGACATTTTTAATTCCTCAACTCTGCAGGATGTAAACGCTTTGTTTTGCTGTGTGTGTGTGTGTGTGTGTGTGTGTGTGTGTGTGTGTGTGTCATAACTAACATACAGGAGACTCTAGCAGAAAACACACACATGCACACATACATGTGGCAAGCATCTTTTTCTTCAATTTTCTCACATTGAGTATCATCACTGAGTTAGTGCACTGATTTGCATTATAAAACAATCTCACACACACACACACACACACAAGCACACACACACTAACTGCACGTGACCTGCCGTGCCCATGCATCATGCAGGTATTTTCCATTCATCAAAAATATCACACAATTTGAAGGTAGAATACTTGAACCCCGTCAGCTGAGTAATATCAGCCTTCTCCTGCGTGCACTAATTTGACTGAAAACCAGTCAGATGTGCTGTTCATCATCTTTCACCCCTCCCTCCACCACCACAGCTTCCTCTCTTTGTGTTGTTTTCTATTTCCCTTACTTGATGGCATGCTTTGCTTTTTTGCATTATGTGTTTTTCATATTTCAGGAATCTAAACTGCACTCCCTGCTGAGCCTCACATAATGCTTGGATTCCTTTGAGTTGCAGAGCCTATATTCTGCCATATCTAACTGTGTATTGATTTGTTGATGTAAACAATCCGATATACTTTACAGTACTGCCAAATAAGGGTTTATCGCTGAAATCTTATTGGATACGTTGAGAAAATGAAATGAATGGTCAGTTTTGCTTGGATTCTGTAGTGCTAGATCTGTCTTGATTTGATTTATTGGGTCCTCTTGTAGCCCATAGGCCTACTCTTCCAAAAGTCCTTGGATGTGTTTAACTAACCCTCAATTTATTCAGCCGCTAAAGTGTTTATTTCCCACTTTGCCATGTGGAAAAACGTATATGTAGTAATGATAAGAAAATAGCAAGTTATAGCATTTCTTATTCAATGTTCATTTAGAAAAACTAATCACACTGTGCCAGGATTCTTGCAGGAATCCAACTTGACTCAGCAGAAACACAGGACTACGCTAGGCAAAGGAGTAAAAGTTTTGAGAAATAGTGTATCCACGGTTTTGTATTTGTGGTCCAGTGGTATTCGTTTCAAAGACCTTGTCAACACATACACAGGTGTTTTTCTAAATGCGGCTTTTTCTATGCATTTATGGCATCAGCATTTTATGTCAATGAAAATGTATCATGAAGGAGTATTTTTCTGAATTAAACCACTTTTTTAATGGTTGGCAGAACAAGAGTACAGCAGAGGAGAGAACACCAATGACAAGATGGTTTTGATTTGTTGTGCTGCAGATATTCTGTTTAACACGCTGGACAAACTGGAGATTGACCCAAACACGCCGCACACATCAGTGTTCTCAGAAATGGTCCACTTATACATTATTGTAATGATTGCAATGTCTCAAATTTAAACAAGCAATACACATGTAATACACAATACAGATCTTAATAAATACGTTCTTGATGGCCTTTTATGTAAACCTTTGAATAATGGTAAAGCTTTTAAGGTTAAACCACACAATGTCCAAAAATACTGTTAAAATATGCTGAAAGTGCTAAGCTGTATTTTGTATGCATACAGTCATATTTTCCTTGACTATTAATCGTAGGCAATAGCTCTGAACTGCTGACTCAAAATAAGCTAGTTTTCACCCTTTGTTGCAAATTAAAATTGTCCTCCAGTAACTATGATGTTTGCTAAATGTCACTTCAGTATTGCTTGAGCTATAATCCATCTACATTACAGAGATGACAACCTTTTTTTTCTCTGTGTGTTAAACACTATCTACAGAATTTTCACAGGCATCAAACTTCATTTGAAAATCTTAATCATTTTAATTGAATTGAGTGACACTTTTGGGGCAATTCCTGCACTACCCAGCTAAGTGCACCGAAAGGCCACAGTATGTAAATCACATCAAATCAAACAGGTGCCAACCCACGTGTTAACCATAAATTAATTAATATTATCAGTTGATGTAATCCAGGGGTTTTGCATATGCCTGTTAAAGGAATGTGATCACATACATTTATGCAATTAACACTTCATAAAGGCATACATTTATGACCTTTATTTAGAAGAAATGTTAATTTGATATGCTAATTCAGTAAATAACTTGAATTTAAATTCAGTGAGAGGGGATCTTTCCTCCCGGGAACATGGAAAAATGGCAGTTGTGAAAGAAGTACTCAGATCCTTTACTTAAGTAAAATATATATATATGTGTATATATATATATATATATATATATATATGTATAGGTAAAACAATCTAGATGTATTTTATTACAAGTAAAAGTCATGCATTCAAACTCCTACTTAAATAATAGCACATAAGAATTATTAGTAAAATGGAAGTATCAAAGTAAAAATACTCTTTATGCAGAAAAAAGGCTCCTGTGAATGATAAATAGTAATATATTACATTATTAGACTATTGCGAATGCATCATTGCATTTTGTAGCTGGTTAATTAGGAGACAGTTTTAACCACTTTATATACTGTTAGGTGTATTAATAGTGTTTCCCAACCTCGGGGTTGGTGCCCCTCTTAAGTGTTTAAGTTAAATCTAATGAAAATAAAACGTTTTCTGACAAAAATGTCAATTTATCAGTGGGACTTTTAATCTTTCTCCTGAACGCTTGGATCATTAATTAGTAAATAGTAGCTACAGCAGTCAAACATATTGAAGTTTGAGGTGTGAGTGTGATGTGACTAAAGTATCTACTATTGTCTGGTCTACTATTTATGTATAACTGATGTCCAGGGTGGCCAATGAACAAGAAAAGCCCAGAAAAGGCCTATTCTATGCAGTGCACATACAATATGTTA
Organism: Bovichtus diacanthus; assembly: GCA_943590825.1. Taxonomy (NCBI): domain Eukaryota; kingdom Metazoa; phylum Chordata; class Actinopteri; order Perciformes; family Bovichtidae; genus Bovichtus; species Bovichtus diacanthus. Next base: position 49,723 of record CALSBV010011236.1, on the reverse strand, counting down.
ATAATGTGTATGTGCATGTTCGTATTCCTCAAAGAATAATGAAATCATCTCCGATATGTTCAATCTCTTCAAATAATGTCCATTAATACCTTCAACACCTGTAGAATGAGAGTGGGAATGTGAGGATGAGAAGGAGTGAAGAAAGGAGAAGAAGAGTAATTGGTGCGAAATTTTGGTAATTGGGCAACTGTCATTCATGGGTATTGGAGTTTTGTGTTATTGCAGATTTTATCCCATGGATTCGATGTGTGTGTGTGTGTGCGTGTGTGTGTGTCATGGAAGTGACAAATTAGCTTCCGTCAGTGTGGTAGACTCAAGCATCAGGGGATCACCTCGACAAAGTTTTTTATATCACCACCAAAACCAGTCGTCCCACATTATACACTTGTGATAAGGTGTTTGCAGTATGTTTATTTATTTCCACATATAAACATTATATTCTGCTTTAGGAAACCCAGTAATTTAAATCAATGCTAATTACTGTCAGAAATGTAAATAAAGGACTTCAATTTGGACAACATTCTTTGTGTATATCAAGTCATAAGTAAAATACGTCGTGGAGAAAATCTTTTTAAAACACTGATGAACAATGAATCAGTCATAGTTGATGCATGGAGTCTTTGATAAGTAAGGCATCACACACAACAAGATTATATTGGGACATATGAAAAAAAAACAAAAAACAGACAAGCGTCCTCTATTGAGTCTGACGACACAGCTTTTCTCCACCTACACCAATGCCATTTAACTCAGGGAAAAAGAGGAATTGTGTCATTCATATTTTTAAAATGTTCGGTTTTCAGTTCAACCTGTTGTAATCTCTGGTTCACCTGTGCCAATTGTAAATGTAGCATGAAGTGCTTTTGTTAAAGTTACCCTGGTTTAACATTCTATTTCTGTGGATTTCTTGTTATATGTTTTTAACAGATGACTGCCAGCCAATGAGGCGTGTGCAAAGCAGAGGACAATAGATGAATAATGAAAGTGCTGATCCATTGTCCTTCACTTATAAATTAATTAAAGAAAAAAGCAATAATAATAATTTTATTCATTCTCTCTGAATATACGTGATCTTTCCAGATTACTTTGAGAAAAGCCGCCCCACTGGTGAATATTCATAGTCTGACTAGGATCACAAAACACAAGCATATTTCCATTGATACAACTCATTTGATATGGTTGTCTCAGATTGTAATTGCCTCCTAGAGAATAACAATCATCTTTTATCAGGTTTAAAATTATAATGTATTTTACTTATGTTACAGAGTATCATCTATGTTGCAATTACAACCTTCATACAATTATTATAATCAGCCCTTGCTAGATTGTAATGGCCTGCTGTGAGATTACAATTATTTATTAGATTATCAGCCACGAGATTGACTGCAATTATTGTCATTCTTACAGCTAATAGTTTTAATGTGAAAAACAAACAATCCCAAACAGCAATGTGATGAACAGCAAGGTGGCCGAGATCAGTCAGCTCATCGCGGAGTTGAGGACCTTGAAAGGGCTTTTCGTCGAGATGAGATGGAAAGACAAGTGCCTTGGCAGGGCTGTGTGGACACTCTCCTGACGAAGAAGCTTATCACCCTTCTTAGAGCCGGGCTGGCAGAGAAGATGAGAAACAGAGAAAAAAAAAAGAAAAACATTGAGCTGCAATGAAATGTGACTTCCTTGAAACTAATTTTTCTTTCACCTAACAGATGAAGAAAAACAAGGAGGACACCAGAGCAGGTGTGCATGCATTCTTTATGATTATGAGTATAATGCAGAATGGATTTAAAGATTCACCAACAAACTCGCTGTAGAAAACATCCTGTATATGCTTGTGCCTCTGACTGTACAGCCCGGTGTTGGTGCCGCACATTGTGTTTCCATATCAGGCCTCAGAACACACATAACTGCCCTGCTCACTGTACATGTAAAGTGTTGAATAAATGTATACACAAAGCACAGCCCCTCACAGAGGTACTCATCCTTTACACTCTAAACGAGATAGACACTCACTTTGGCAACATCTAGGCTTATGCAGTAAAGAGGGAAGCTCCTTGGGAACTCTTTGATAGCTTATTTCAGCAGCGACACATTGAATGTACTCAGGCTCACTGGACGAAGTTAAGAGGTGCCATAAACTATGCAGTGTGTTTTGTTCTGTTATGAGCGTATTATGTTAGACATTACAGGTTTGGTATTGTATTACTGCCACTTTTTGTTGCCTATTTGTCTATATGAATAGCTGTGTGATTCTTTTTTTCTTACAGATGGGCTCACATTAACTAAGGGGTGAATATCTTGCTTAGGACACTTAAGTGCCTCCTTTCGGTTGGCTTTTGGTCATCATCCAGACTAGTCTGCTCTCTAGTTGATTTGTATTTCAGTAGCATGCTATCAACTGTTAATTAGTCCACCAAAGAGGTTTGAGTATCTGACGTCTCCACGTTTACATCTCACCAGTATATATTAAACCTTGCATTCAAAAGTGTATAATAACTTAGTTGACTTTTTAATAAGCCAAAGGAAGCACGCAGCGCTGTCACAGTCTTGTCACCGTGTGAGTTGACCTTTATGGGGCCTCCAATAATGACAGGATCATATACGTGACTCAGGTGGGGTCTGCCCTCACCTGTGATCGTAGTCTTCTTCTCCCTTTCTCACATTTAGATTTCCTTATGTTTCTTTTTTTTTCAATATGTATTCGCAGCCTGGTCCCCTCAAAATGATGTGCCCAAACAAGGAAATGCATTGTCAATTACATTTCGAATGGAGAAGTATTTTCTCCCGGATTACGTTTTGTTTTTGACGTATCACAAATAGAAATCTGCGTATGAAGGTGGTTGGAGTGGACGGGAGGGTCAAATAAACATACTTTCCTTTCCTGAATTTGTGTCCGTAACTTCAGCAATGTAACAAACATACTTATTCGTAGCCAAAACATGATCTTTTGCTAAACCTAACCAAGTAGTTTTGTTGCCTCAACATGATCAAGTAGTTTTGTTTCGTTTTTGTTTTGTTTCAATTAAAACGTTAACCGCGTGTTTAAAACTGCGACCGTAATCCAGGAGAAAATATATTTATTAAAATTAAAAATGCAGTTTAGTTATATGGGAACGTAACTTTGTAGGAGGCACAGTTGATTTGGAGGTTTGCCACAGACGGTGATGGACAATTTCACCATTTCCAACTGAAATATTTGGCATTTTTAGATGTGTTTTTTTATTTTTTATGTGTGACATTTTGTTCTCCTCTCGCTGTCTTGCCTATCACACTTAAAGTGCTTCATTGCAGTGTTGGTTCCACTTCACCTTAAACTTCTACTGACCCTTTAAGAGCTTCTAGAGACCTCATCAGCCAACACAGGCTTTCTTCTGTATGACCGTATCTATATGGACCAACATCTTAAAAATAATGGCTCTGATGATATATGCTTGTTTTTCACTGGCAGCCCTGCTACGGTCAAAGAGTGTTGTATTCCTAGGTTGTATGTAGCAGGTTGTTGTGTCTCATAATTCAAACATTACTCTGAGCAGGTTATAAATATCCAAGGATCTGATCTGATAATATCCTGAACAACTGAGGTCTAAATGAAGAGATTCTGAACACCACCCACTTTTCTCTCTATTCTAACAGTAAATAACTTTGATTGCCTACTTGAACTTGTCTTTACTATCCTAAGAAAGCCACTGAAATATTTACCTATATGTAGCATGCATTTTATGAAAGCCATTTGCCTGCAGAACTCCAGGTACAGATTTGCCATGAGGAGCTCCTCAAGAAACTGTACATTTAAAGTAAGTGGTAGCCTATGTGAAACTAAAGAAATCCAGCAGTCCAGAGACAATAACACCTTCTAAATCACAAAATTATTATTATATGTGTAATTTGAGTTTTCTTAAGTCCTAGAGGCAAAGGATTTAGTGCTTTATTAAGGAATGTTTCTAGTTTGAATAACTGCATCCTTGACATGAATCATAGTCACAGGCTTGAGGGGATGAGTGTTACTTCATGTTAAACCCTGTTTCTTAGGTCTCCACTCAGGCCGCCTGTCACTCGACAAAATCTTTAAACCATTGTTTCAGTGTACATTTAAAACCTTAGAAAAATGAATGCAAGGCCAATATCATTTCAGAGCCCTAGCTGCTTGAGATATTTTCTAAATTGGTATCAATTTGATGAATACTTGACAGAGAAAATGTAATGCATATGAAATAAATTGACCGAAGAACATTCAAAGCAAAATCACTGACTTTATCCTTGATAGGAAGAAGAATTTATTCAATTCATATTTTATTCAGATTTCTAATTTATATGGCAATTTCCCAAAAATATTGGATTCACAGTTAATGACACCTAAATGCCATGGGTCTTATTTCTTAATTTGTAATTTCAGAAATGTAAGAGTTATTCCTTCAATTAATGAAAAGTCCATTTTGAAATGCCGTGCTCCGTTTCTGCTCTGTGTCAGGTATTTTGAAAATTCTTTATTTCTTTTCTTTTCTCCTCCTTCAATTTCTCCTCTTTCCTTTCAGTTTTTGAACCCGTAAAACTAATGCAATTCTTATAAGCGAGGTGATAAAAATGCATTATGAATCACCTGCACCTTTGAACCTTGCAGTGTGTGACAATGCATTAAACTTAGCAGGAACAAAGACAGACGGACCAGAGAAAGAGTGAAAAAGAATGAGGTGGGGCAAAAAGAGGAGGAACCGTCACAGCAGTGCGTCATCAGCAAAAGAGGACTGCAGTATTCCATACAGGTGTGTGTGTGTGTGTGTCTGTGTGTGTGTGTGTGTGCATATATGAGAGGAAACAAATGCAGCAGGTAATAACATTCACCAGCACACTCACACTTCTGTTTCATATTTATGACCATTATATATTTATCATATATTATATATATATATATATATATATATATATATTTAATATCACACTTATGTTTACACATACTTATCTGAAAAAAACAGGCACAATAAACACATTTATATTAGGTGACAAACCGTGACTATTAATGCGTCTCAAAGTAGATGGTCATCACTTCTGTGCCGTGCCTTCATCCTCTTTATCTCGCTCCTCCATTCTCTCCCATATCAAATTTCCACCATAGATTTCTTCCCTTATCTCTATCTGGAGGTGGTGTATCTATCCTAACCAGTGTAATGTTGAACCAAAAGGTGTCACTTTTGGTGAGACAATTTTTGTTGTCTGCAGGTTAGTGAAGTGTTTGTATGCTCGACTGCACGGTTTGGTTAAAACACGTTTTTGGACATACGGCAAAGGTATGTTCAATAGGATTGTTCTGTATCACTAAAGAAAATCATTGTGTGATTTTTCAATGTGAAACAGAACAGACCATGATTCATACCATAAGAAGTAGCAGTTTGCCTTCATGAACACTCCACCCCCTACATTTGAAGCAATTCATTTATAGCCCTCAGAAGTGAGTTGCGACAAATTACATAAAATGACTGATGTTTACATGTATGACACTATTGCTGGACTAATATCAGGCCTTTTCTTTTTTTTTTACTAAATAGGAGACACTTATACAATACCTATCATTGATTTGGTAAATGGACTGTGTGCTATACAGTGCTTTTCTACTCTTGCTTTCAAAACACAAATCAGCATTCACACACACATTCATACACTGGTGGCAGAGCCTAACAAGGTGCTACCTGCTAATCAGGAGCAATAAACACTCACACACATTGACAGACCGTTGGATATGCCTTCGGGAGCAATTTGGGGTTCAGTATCTTGCCCAGGGACACCAAAGACGGCTGTGAAAAAACATGGAGAGTTGGTAAAGCTTACTACTTGCCTTGCCTGACTACATCTTGTGGTCTTTATCAGCAAATTGTGTTTAGAAATCATTTCTATACTTTTCACACATACTTTATTGTGTCAGACTGTTCAAGGTCAATGTTTCACACTCAAAATTATATTCTTTGTACTTTTTTTTTATAGTTTTCATCCACGAAATGTCATCAGAGATGACTGCTCCCCACTCCATTCTCCAAGAGTTTGTGTTCCTGATCTGTCATAGAAGCTTTTTCAAAGAATGAAAACATTATGTAAGCAAAGAATAACTGAAAATATGACAAATTTCATGATATTTTCTATGATATTTTTGGGATAGCATCAAAATCCACCAATTGAGATTGTTGTTGCTATTATACCATTGGTACATGGTAATAGACCTTTTTGATTAATGACATTTCAAACACACTGTAAAGGTAAATGGAAAAGCAGCCTAAAATCACTGGATGCAGGGACTTTTTTTTTCTTCGCCAAGCCCTCCTATCCAGGCAAAAAAGCCATTTGCTGCTCTGTAATATCACTTTACACATATTAATCAGCATTCCTGCGCAAACAAATAGCATGAATCGTCATTTCGTCTGCAAATGTGTTGCAGGCTTGGAGGCTGTATGAAAATGAAAATAGGTTTGTGTGTAGGTGGGTTGGCAAGGGCATTTGCAGGTGAATGTGTATGAGTAAATGCGCTGGTGTGAGTGTTGCATTTCAAAAGTGATGCTCTGCAGCCCCATAATCATCATTCATCCTCCATGAGATTTGAGCACAAAGTGGCAGAGTCATCTCAAAGACAATTAGAGAGAGAGTGAGCCTGTGCTCTGGTCTGTGCATTAATGTCTGCTACTCTGGGTTATTGTCTGTCTGTTACTGCGTGTGAGCTTTGTGAATGGCTGTTTAGTCTATAAATGCAACATGAGCCAGTGTATTGTTAGAGACTTTGTAGTTTGTTATCATTTATCTCCAGCTTTGAAGAAAATGATCTCTTCGGACGGGCTTCTCCATGAGCTCTGGCTCCAAAGCCAGAGTCATGCAACATGCTCTTGCTCTGAAAATCAATGCTACTCCAATTTCTGAACTTTATAATTCCAAGTGCTATTTCACACAAAGCTACACCTTATAAAAGGCTCTTGCCCACTCTTCTTCGTGGATCAACTACCTGAATAAAGCATGTGCTACTTGTTCAACCAGGATTTATCCACCGGATATTGGCCATAACAGGAGATCTACAATAAACATGTTTTCATTCATCTGTCTCCCAATCCTTTTGATGGAACAGATTACATTTGACTCAATTCTCTTGTCTACACAGGCCACATAACGGCTTTACTTTCATCTGAGAAGCCGTCAGTGGAAACTGTTTAGAAAAGAAAAAGACACTTTAAAAACATACTTGGCAGGTGATTGGATGAACCATCTGTCAATCAAACTCTTTCTGAAGCCAGTTGGGAGAAGAGCAAAATCTTAATAAAAAAAGCCATCAGTGCCGCTCTTTGATCCTCTTTCAAAGTAGAGAACACTCTCCACTTCTGATATGACTGACGCTATTGTAGCATCTACCTGAACCTCTTCAGCAGCTGCCATTATTGATTTGAACAAACAGCCACCTCTCTGGTTTGTCTCACACACCTAAACCACACCTTTAGATGCCAGTAGCTTCTAATAGGACGCTGATTGGTCCGGTCACTGGCTGGCCGGACACAAACGCATTACTTGAGGCCTGACAAGATGGATTTTCCTGTGATATCGCAGAAATCCAGCTGCCGTGAAAGGTAATTACTTTCACTCACACTTTAAGAAAATGAAATGATGCTCCTGTGGGCTTAAGGTACCGACCATGATCACAATCCCTAATTACCTGTCATCTTTCCACTATCGCTGACTAATAATGGCATATAATGCTCCATTAATATATATTTTTTTAAAACAAAGACGGAAATGAAGGAGTGCCCCCATAAAGCTCCCTGCACTTGTTGCATGAGTCTTTGCCCTTGGCACTGGTGACATGTTTCTGCTTGATTTGTCACTGTTGGGGATATCAGAAAGTAAGGCCTTCTGCTATGAAGAGGAAATACTGCTGCATCCTTGCTATCCTGACACTGTATTAGGCAGATTTAGATGAACATTGCCTCCCTTCAGGAGAAAGATTGGGAGGTTGGTTGACTACAAAGTGCTTCCAATTAAAGGATGACAGAGCATAATGTTTCATTGACACGCAGAAATACTCCTGAGACGTCCTGTTCCAATAAACAGATCAAAACAGTCCTCCTTCAGTTGCTTGAATCAGTTTCTTGTCCTGTTACTCATAGTGATATTCTTAATAATATTATATGGCACAGCTGAGCCTCACTTTTTCCTCTTCACAGTTACGAGAACTGTTCAGCTCAGCGCATTCCTCTTTCCATAGCAAATGGACCTTTGTACTCCCTGAACTGTGGTAGCTGAGGGAGTGTCCACACTCGGCTTGTGAGTGAAAATAATTTGTTATCTCATAATTCCCCAAAAATGTTTATGTCCAGAACAGCTCACTCCACGGTTTCGTGCAGTAAACCTCAGGGCTCACAGGTTCCAGTGTAATAAGTGCTCCATAATCTTGTTGCTGATGCTGCAACTTTATGGTCCAATATGGCTGATATGCGTGCATCTTGCATCAAGTTTCATCTTTATTCGGTGGCCCATTCCAACTCTTCCTCTTCAGATCCAGCGGCGTATACCGTATTTGTAATTATTCCCAATTGTTCGCTATCTCTCCCTCCATTACCTTTGTGCTATAAAAGTTAAGGAGGGACTTGGCATTCCTCTTAGTAATCGGCCCTGCCACATGATGCAGAGCAGACATTTCTGTTAAGAGAAATAGAAACTCAAAACATCAACAGTTCGGAGGGAATTTGACAATCGTTGGGCACAAAAACCAAATCCGAGATGTCCTTTTAATTATTCTTTCACCCTTGTTTTCTTCTGAGCATCTGTGATCCTTTCACTGTTCCAAGAGAGCAGCCTTGATGTAAGTCAAATATGTTCCTCTGCCATGAATATATAAATGGCAAACAGGGAGTGCTCTCTAAATTGAACACTATGTCCTCTACAACCTTTGTGTGTTTGTGTGTGTGTGTGCGTGCGTCCGTGCGTGCGTGCGTGCGTGCGTGGGTGGTGGGTGTGTACGTGCGTGCATGCGTGCATGCGTGTGTGTGTGAGAGCCACTCCATAATGTGATAGCTAGCAGGGCAGTGAATATATCCCTGCTGAGCAAGTGTCCTTTTCATTTAGTCATGTGGATGTGCTCTTAAATGCATGCAGGTGTCTGTGTATGAGCGTGTGGTCTGGCATCCCTACATCTCTGTGATGACTGTGACCGCAGACAGCTTGACTGACAGCAGCTGCACCTCAGCGATATGGAATCAAGCACGGTGTTAAAAGTGCAGCATGTGTGACGAGAGAGAGAGAGAGAGAGAGAGAGAGAGAGAGGTGGGAAAAAGATGAGCCTTACACTTTCATTTTAGCAGATGTATTAAACAGAATGTAGTCATTTTTAAGCATTATATTGTATTCTGACACAAACTGCAAAATTTCTAATGTGGCAACGTTTTTGTTTTTAAAGATATGTCTGAATGACTTTTTCCTGGGGCAAGATGTATAAATGATTGTATTGGTACACAACTAAAACATGCTTTTCTTCAGATATATTAAGCTGTGTGTATACAAGCCTGATTTTTTACTCCCAGACTTAACCATAGAGGGATGTAGACTCACCCTTAATCACCTGTTTGCGCATTAACACCTCATTATTCTCCACTAGACAGCAGAGAAGAAGAACGACAGTTTTACAGATTGCCTGGGTCACATTGGCAAAGTCCTCCAATAATGCTGTAGCGGTTGACCTTCTATATAACCATAATAGACAGATGTGGCTATCAATAGCAGCATTATTATTTTAATGCATCACATGTATCTGTAAACCATCATCAGCAGTGACATCTACCATAGATTCTCCTGGTGCCGTTTGAATGTAGTTTAAAGCTGTGGGAAGCGGTTTATTATATTTACTATTATTGGGAAAAAATTCCATAATAACCTTTTAGCGTATTGTAATTCAAGTGGTAGCTCAGGGTATGTTGTTTTCTGGAAAAGGAAAAGAAAAAGGGAAAGATTTTGAGAATACAGCCCTTTTCCTGCAGCGCTCCTCTCTCCTCTCTCTGTCCTAAGCCCCTCCCACCAGGCAAGCGTGTGCCTGTGCATGCACTTCATACAGTCAAACCTGATCCCGGTTGTGATTGTGATCCCGATTGCTGTTTTCTTTGCACACGTTTTGGCCTGTAAAGCCCTTTGAGATGACGTACTGGGATTCGAAAGGCAAAAGGTTTCAGAGATGTTGAGAAAATGTTGTCCTGCTGTCTTCAGATGGCTGCAGAGATTTAATGAACTGAAGGTGGTTTTCACACAGTAAAAAGCACTGTGAATAACAACTAGAGTGCATACAGATTTACCACTGCTTGTGCTTGAATTACATGCAAGCAATTTACTTCTGATACAGATTCAAACGTTTCTACCGTACAAGCACAATTCCATTATTTCTGCAAATTTGCTGCAAGTGTAAAGTTTGGTCTTACTGATCATATCACCAGAGACACAAAGACCCAACTTTGACCAAAATACCAACAACTCCCTTTGCTCTGCCACATTTATATTAACAGATGAGTTCACCTGTGATTACAAATAAATTCATTCAATTTATTTAAACTTCAGAATACAGCTGTGAAAATGAACATGTTAGAACCAAGGACAGTGAGAGAGAAATACTGTATGAATGATCTTTGTTGCCAGCCTCACACTCTTTCAAGGGGAGAGGAAGCTTGAGTAGCTGAATAAAAGCTTAAGTAAATGCCTGCGCAGCATCTTTACAAGGTATCTGAAAAATCTTCTTAGAGGATGTGTTGGACAAAGTTGCAGGGAAAATAACATCTGACTTGTTTGGCCGCCCGAACAGAGCCAAGACCTTGGCTGAATGTCTAAGAATGTCCAGTCAATACTTGTTTCCTTGTAAAGAATGATCTTGCCAACTTGTCTCAAAGAGAACAAACATCTCACGAAAGCAATCACTAAGATAGATTTTTTTTTTTTTTCCAGTTTGAGCTGATTGTCGGCATCATCAACTAACAGTGAGACGCAGGTGTTGCTTTCCCATCTGTTCGACTGGCTGTGTACCACTGACCACAGCACTGTTTGGATGCAATGGAGTGCGGACTGGTGCGCTTAAGTGGCGCGCTTCTGTCCCTGTAATCTCCCTAATTGTAAAAAGTTAGTGTTCGGAGATAGCCAGCAGGAGCTGACAGGAAGGATGAAGGTTGCAGGACAGAATCAAGGCAATTATGTTGTCAGCATTTATTTTTTCTCAGATCTCTCACACACAATGATAGCCAGAAACATTACTGTACTTTCTTTGACATTACCCGACGTCCGACAACACTGAGCTTGCCCGCGGAGATAAAAGACACTCCAAGGTTGTTCCAGGGAGAGGCCGATAGTTAAAAAGGAGAAATGAGGGTGAGAAAGACAGAGACAGAAAGAAAGAGGGAGGGCAGATGTCCACAATGTTGGAGCCACTCAGCAGTCGCTCTCATTAACTCGCAGTACAGTCAAGCAGAAAACAAGGCACATATGGGCGCACGCACATCACATGATGCATCCGGCTAACCTAGAGCTGTGATGATTGCCGGTGACAACATCTTTGTATTTGTATAATTACACTTTGGTTTCTTAATTAAAGCCTAGTTTTCCAAGTACTTAAGTACATTGCTAATTAAGCACTGATTAACTCTGTGTTACTATATTGGAGCCTAAACAACTATAACTCACAATCAAATGATATGATGATGAACTTATGTAGGTGTAAAATACAATCTAAAATGACCTGCTGACCTTTTTTTTTTAATTTAAAACCACAATCCATGAGGCGAGATAATTAAACATCTGAGTCCCTGGAAAAGAATGAAAAGCCTGTAAATGGTGAACTACGCTAAACAGTCATACACGCTGAGCTACATTTATTCATAACGTACAAAGGGTCTCTCTCACTTTAGCAGGTGTGTTGAATGCACAAACTAATTAAGTCAATGAGGAGAGAGCCGAGCGGAGGTGAAGGAACAAGGGATGGGTAAACGAGCATACAAATGAGCGTGTGAGTATGCGTTTTTTTTTCACGTGTGCTTGAGTGTAATGTACGACTTAATTTTCTCATTTGGCTTTAATGGACAGGTGCATCATTATGTGCGTGAGAAACTTAGTTAGAAGTTTGCACTTTTCTCTCCTGGACAAAATTCCCTGCAGGGTCCCATTTCTCCCACACAGCCAAATCTGGGGCAGAGAAAACAGCCAGATCTAATGTTATTATAATGTGATGAGCATCGACTAGAGCCCATGAAGTGAAAAATGACTTCTGGTGGTGTTTAGCAATGCACCTCACCCTAAGGTTCTCCAAGGAGATGATACAGACTGAAAGTTTCACAGAAAGTTTACCTGTTAGAAATTTGCACTCAAAAAAGACCCAAATCATTTTCCTCAACCGTATGGTAAATGTACTGTGAAGTTCTGATGCGATGTGCTCCGCTGCTCATCAGCTTGCAAAACCCCCGCCAGTTTCTTTTTTATCAGGTCCACTTGTCATAAAGTCAGCTCCAATCTCCATTTCATGGGTTCTTTAACAAGTCATATTGTTTTGAATTCTTCTCGAGCCTCAGCACAGTCATTTTTTATTCATGCTTTCCCAACTTCAACTCAATTTCAGTCTGTAAGTATTTCAAGAGATGCTTCATGTTTAAAACTGGATAGCTAGATAGCTTATTAAGTAATTGCAACAGCCCAATGCTAAATTCAAAGAGCAAAGTTAGACACAGAAGCAGGATGGGAATCGTATTGCAAATTGGTCAAATGCAAACACAGCTATTTGCTAACTCCCCAGTCAAGGAAAGATATTCATACAGGCATTGTATAAATATTTTTCTTGCATTTTTCATATCCCTGCTTAGTAAGAGCTAAATGTGTGTAATGGTGGCAATTAAACACGTTAGATATGTAAGTATTTGCCTGAAAACGTATACCATACTGTGATTGCGTCATTCTCCATTCTGCCTTTTGTTTAGCGATTTGTATTGGTTTTCCATTAAACCCATCATACATTTGTTTCCAGCATATATTGTAAATTATAATGTATATAAGCACAGGACAGCTACGTTATTCCAATGAATACAATTAAGAAAAGAAAACCTACGGTACCAATCCCTTTCTATACATGTTGTTTAAAAATTATTGCAATAGAATAATCTGGTCTGTGTGATGAGGAGGTTTTGTGTCTGAAAGTCATAGGAGCACAACGAATAAATCATCCAAGGAAAATCATGTGTGTACTGTTCAATACACATTTTACATTCCAATGTTCATCCTTGTGTGACCATTTAATTTATATACACGCTACGTTGTTTACCTCTTATGTGGTCTCCATGTGCAAATTGATATGTTATGTGTTGAAGAATCATCAAAATGTTCAATAATTTGTTTGAATTAAATCAACACATGTCACCTTTATGCAATTGCAAGCTCTGTTTAGTGCTGAATTTTACATTCCTCATGTGTCCATTTAATAGAAGGCATGTCCTTCTGGCTTTCTGCTTTTCAAGGAAACGGCTGTACCCATGCATTACTGCACGGCCCTATAACATAATTAGCCTTTTCTGAAATCCAAGCATCTGGGCTTTGTGCATACCTAGTGCTTTTATTTTTATATGTTGCCTATTATGAGCCCGAAGTCTACGCTGGTAAGGCTTTGTCAGAAATTAGAAGCAGGGAAATGTGTGCAAGAAAATGTGGTTGCGTGTGTGCCCATACACACGTGTGCATGTGTAGGAGAATGTGTGTATCTGCAGTGTTATTACTCATCGCTGACTGAATTTACATTGTCCTCTAAGTCAGCAGGGTGGTGCAACAAAGGTGTGTATCTGAGTGTGTGGCGGGGTGGGTGGATGGGTGAGAGAGACACTGTGTTGGCTGCACTATGCAGATTCACTATGCATTATCTTGCTGTTGCGTGTCCATATGTGTGCGATTCACGGTGGTCTACTTGACCTCCTCTCCACCTCTTCCCCGGTCCTACTGCTTGCATTACCAGCAGCATGCTTCACACGGCCGCTGTCTGCCCACACACATACATAAGCAGAACACAAGACACACACAACGGCAGAACGACGCAAAAAGACGGCTTCTCTCTACTGATCACATCACCCTCTGTGATCTAAGGGTAGTCACAACAACAGCCAGCAGGACCGCTGTCGAACTAACCATCCGCAAACTCAGGACGAGGCAAGGGAGGGAAATAGGTAAGAAAAATCAGAGGCGAGAGATAGTGAGAGAGGGAAGGAGTGACGTATGGAGAGGAGGACGGGGGACATAGGAAGGGAGGAGGAAATATAAGTGAAAATAAGTAAAAATAATAAACTCACTTA
>CALSBV010011236.1:0-32817 GCA_943590825.1 Bovichtus diacanthus | reverse complement strand
AGAGAGAGAGAGAGAGAGAGAGAGACAGAGAGAGAGACAGAGAGAGACAGAGAGAGAGACAGAGAGAGAGAGAGAGAGGGAGAGAGAGAGAGAGACAGAGAAAGAGACTGTGTAGGAACGAAAGAAGAAAGATTTATGGAAAAAAGAGAGGCAGGCGGGAGAAGAGAGAGATGAACAGGATGATAGGTGACGTATGGGTTTTTGCAGGAAACCTCAGCACTACACAGGATGTCAGTCAGCACATTTTTACACATACTGGGAAATGTTCCAAACCTAGCACCACGCCCTCTCACGGGCATTGCAGATCATGATTTATACATTTATACTCTTGCATGGATCCAACAGACACATTTGATTTTTTATTTTTTTTTATCTTTCTTAATTACATGACTATGTAAATCCTCAAGAAAGCAGATTTTTTGTCTGTGAAAAATAAATAAATAAATAATCCGAAACACACTGGAACACGTTCCACTCCCACATCTTCCACGAGGAAAACAAGCCTCTCACAAGTCCTTTTTTTTCCCCCTAAACAATTTGGAAAACATCTCAAAAGCAACACCACATAATACCAATAGTGAAAAGAAACATAACACTTGCCAACTATATATTTAACTTCTCTCTAGACTGACAAGCACTACTATAGGAAATGTTTCTGAAAAAATGTATGTTTACCGGTCCATTAGAAACTGCCTCTAAATGGGAACACTTGCAACGTAGCGTTGCACTTTCATAATCCATTGCACTTCCAATTGCACTTCCAATCTGTTCTCTGTTCTTCTTGCAAGGACACACATGTGCCTTCACCCACTCTCAAAACGGTGGGAGGGCACTTCAGGAATGTTTGCAGTATCATGGACAATAAACTCAAAAAATAAACAAAGGGAACACATTGCTTTTTAGTATACAGTTGTCTGCTCACCATGATAACTCTTGTTGGACTTGTTTCTGTGAAGGACCGACCTAAATCAATTTCTCCCATCAGATTATCTCAGTGGGGTGTGGCAGATGCATGCCAAACAACAACACTGACTACATATCAAGCCCAGTATTCCCTGCAGCACTGGATCAGTCCAGTGGACAATATGGGCTGTGGAACACGCTTCAAACTAAACACAACCCCAAAATAAATCCCCTGGCCTCTTGAAATGAAACCGCAAATCCCAGTGGAAGTAACCGCCGAGAACAGTGCGCTGACTGTGGGACACATTTCAAATTAAAATTGAGTCAATACGACCGGACGAAAAACATTTTAGCTCTTGAAAGTAGAATTCCTTTCAATGCTCCGGTCACACCAACTCTCAGCATGCCCTGTGTCCCCTACTGTGATGTACTGCAAACTGCTGGAACAATCCAGAGGAATTACATTCCAGATAAAGCCAACTGAACATGTTTGTTGAGCTATAATGTGAACTATGGGTACCCTCAAGGAGGCCAGGTAGTCAACAAAGAGTTTTCACTTTAGTCCTCCAGTTGAAGGTGGGATCATTTAAAGGAACAGAGGTCAGAAAAAATAAATATGTCATGACATACTCAACCCAAACCATCAGTAAAGGTTGTATGATGACATAGTATACTTTACATTTGCGTGTGCAGCTAAATGACAACTCTTGCTTTCATTTGTTTCATTTCATCATAATCCTATAAATAGTTAGTTTCACATAATGAAATCATCTTGAATCCAAACAACTGCACTTTCAATCTAAAACTAGAATATTTACCTCATTATTTAAATATTGTTGAGCTATTGTTTACTGTGCTACCAGTCACTATAGTATCAGCATAATATGCTGGTGGTTTTCAAAACATTCTAATTGCAGGTAGAGCATGCTCCAAACGTCGAAGTGGCAAATACTTATGAGACATACAGACTTTACATTCCAAACATGCCAGGTTGTCATAGTCTCCCTCTCTGTTTAATTTGACCATGCATATTCAAGCTGCAGTGTGGTGCATTCAACAGACATGCCTGACAGTTTTTATTATTTCTATCTTATTTCTTTAATCCCTTATACGTATAATGCCACGCAGACCACTTGCCACACTTATCCTGATGACAATAAAATAATATCCTATTAAAACAGTCAATCCTAGTAGTACTCGATGTAAAGAGTGTAAGGCACCACCTATAACCCAACTGAATCCACACTAAGACCCCAGCTAGAAACTCAGATTGGCTTCAGACTTAACCAAAAGCCAGTGGCTTGGAGCCAAGAGGCTGTAAGAATAATGTGCACTTCTATAAATAAAAACAGGCTTTAACATAGTGCATCTGCTTAAAGCTCTCAGTGAGCTCTATCTATTATCAAAAGCATTTTGCTGTAGTCACAACCAAAATCTAATTCAGTAGTAAAACTTCAAAGATTTAAACAGACATCAATAAGAAGAGCATAAATATTTTGGCCCTATTGTTGTTGTACGTGGTCAGAATGTACTTCCTGCTGGCCACAAGCCTTCAGCACACTCCCCCGAGAGGGTGACAATGTGTTAGGACAGCTTCCAGTTCAATACAAGTACCACCAAAGAGTGTATGTACACACAGATGCATATTTATTATGTATGCATACATGTAAACATGCAGACAAAGTGTAATAGCAAGTGCTGTCGTTTTAACACCAGTGATCACCAACTGGCGCCCACATACGGTCACATACGGCCTGCCAAAGCAACCCATTCGACCCACAGAACTTTTGAAATTTGTTTCCTTTTTGGACAGACCACAAGCAACTAAAACTACAACAAGGATTTCTTTAATGGACGCCATTGGGACTGGCATCTGCTTGA
This sequence comes from Bovichtus diacanthus, assembly GCA_943590825.1. NCBI lineage: Eukaryota > Metazoa > Chordata > Actinopteri > Perciformes > Bovichtidae > Bovichtus > Bovichtus diacanthus. The sequence goes on along the minus strand of CALSBV010011236.1, from coordinate 30,033 downwards.
GCTAATCGGCGATGGCAACTCGAGGTAAGACCTAAACAATGCACCGCCAGTCTTTTCAATGACAGTTTCTTTACTTTAGTCATTGCTGTTTTCTTTCACACATGCACACACACTTAATGTCAGAGAGTGACTGCAGCCCAGATACTAATAAAGAGCTGATTCTCGTCAATCCTTTAACAGTGAGTGAAAGCTATAACTCTGGAAACAACTCGTGAAGTCAAATCAAATCTTAAAGATTAGATCTATGACCAATGTGTAACATTTTCTGAATCTCATTCAGCATTGTCATGTAATACTGCAGGTCAACGATTGCACACAATCAATACAACTGACACAGTACATATTCATAAGTGTGTGTAGTTTCTTTAAAGAGGCACCAGGCAATTTGCAAGTTGATGAATCCTGAAATCCTGTGAGGTCAGTAAACTCATGATGGCACTCAGCTACAGCAGCCTGGCCGGTCAGTGATGATTTACTAAATACCAAATATACCAAAGGGAGGAGAGATATTCAGCTCAGCTTTCTTGTGACCGAGTGCTCACTCATCATTTAGGAGTTAGGACGGTTGAGTTACAATTTGTCACTTCCTGCTGGCTCATATTATTTCCCAACAGAGTCAAATACCCAGCAGAGGAATTTAATTTGGGTAAATAGGGCAAATCTACTGGGTCTTTATTAGTGGAGATGGGATGCTGTTGTCTGCTAAATCTCACCTTTTAGATAATACGATGAAGCTATTTTCACATTAAACTCTTGCGTACTGCAGCTCTAACCATGCCTTAAGTCATATGTCATGTTTCAGCAAACCTTTCATATTTGGGAACCACATATTGCTTTCAGTTTTGAAAGTGATTGTTTGCGTGTCCCATCCATTTGCTCTGTCCGTCAATCATTATCCGCGTTGTCGCCACCTGACTGTAGCGTGTCCTCATGTCCTTTTTCATCAGTTGCAAAGCCTGTGTGTCTCTGTATCAGTCTGTGTGGGAAAAATAAACATAAGCACACACACACATGTGCACAGGTAAACACACACACACACACACACACACACACACACTTGTTTGCACAGTGTCTTCATTATTTTTTCTGGAAACTTCAGCGTGACTCCTGACTCCCGACCATTGTTATCTTCAGAGCAATTCATTTGAAGTACACCAGGAAGTGAGAGTGATAGCACGGCACTGGGGACTACTGCCACTGCTGCTGACACTGTATTCTACCTGATAGTGAACTAGAGAGAGAGAGAGAAAAAAAAGAAGGGGAGAGACAGAGGGAAAGAAGTCATAAATCATAGGAGTAAAAGGGAGGATAGAGACTGAGCATTAATTTGACGCCAAAGTCCCAGTAACTCGGCATTAGCATTACCTCTGGACGTCCACTGATTTGTTACAAGCCTGCAAGTCTATGGTTCATCCATACAAGAAAAACAAAAGAAAAAACATTTCACGTTCAATCGCATTCTGGGCATGCTCATAGAAACCAGCTTGTACTTCAGATAATTTTGTAATTAACAGAAAATAGCAGAAAATATATGTTGTTCCCACAAAATAATGCATTGTCCACAAAGTCCAGGGTGTGGGAATTAGGGAGATGTATTAGCAGAAATAGAAATAATATTCATAACTGTTTTTTAATTAGTGTATCACCTAAAACTTAGAAAAAAGAAGATAACATTTGGAAAGAGACAAAGGAGATAGATGAAGTAAAGTGGTGAAAGTAGATGGGTGAGAGGAGAAAGCAGGAGACAGTAAAACTGATGAATAGAAAAGAGGAGAGGGAGAACAGTCTCTCCTCACCTGCCACAGCATCTGTGGCCTGTCAAAGCTGCTTGACTTACTATATAATATGTACACACACACACACACACACACACACACACACACATACACACACACCTTTCAAAATTGTATGTAAAAGCGAGGGAAACAATGGAGAGATTTACACACACCGACACACATATACACAACGCTGCGCTGTCATATATGATAAATGTCTGTTTCTGCAGCCTCTGTGACCCACTTGAAGAGGATTCCTTCTACTGCATCAACTGGCACTAACTCACTGAAACATATTACCTATACACATCCTTTCCCTCCTCTTTTGTTGCCTCTCTCCTCCACTCCTTTCCCCCTCCCCCTACTCATCCCTCCATTCTCGATCTATGTGCCTGCCGGATCTGATTCAATGAAAGTGAAACACCTCCTTCTACTTTTCTTTTGGCAGTTTTCCTCCCTCCATCATAAGTTCTCCAAACATCAGTCAATTTTATTTCTCCCCTGATCTTTTTTTTTTTGTTTGTTTTGCTTCAACCCTTCATCCTTATGTCTACCATTGCATTACTACTGAGTTAGCTTCGAGGTGAAAAGTTCATAGACTTCCTTCATCTATTTATAGTTAAAACTCGTCTTAATGCACTGAAACCCCAACACAATAACGTCTACACAGTTTTCTCTATAGAAGAGCCAATTCAGTTCATATATAAACTGAATTATATTTCCTTGACACCTCCACATAACTGTCTCTTTCTGCAGTCTCTCTCTTTTTCCTGTCTTGCTTCCATCCTTGTTGATATCAGCTGGGGCAAATACAATAAAACTAGAATGGCACTCGAAGAGCGCAAACCTCCGCCAAGGCCAATGGTGCTTCACTTCCTCCTTGGCTGGTCCAATTTGGAAGAACGACTTCACAACTCGGGAAATTGGCTTAGGTAGTGGTTGTCGCTGTGTGTTAAGTCGTAGAGTGGAAGCAACATGGAAGCTACGAAGATGTGTTGCATTTCATTGCTCAGAACGTTTAAACAACTCGTTAATAGCTGTTCCGAGTGGTTGTTCTGACTTGAAGGGGTGTTCATATGAATTCTCCAAGATTGGGAACACATTTTTCCAACTATTCTTTCACCACATGAATGCAGCACAAATGCCCTATCTCCAATGTTAACGAAAGTGAAACATAATTTGTTTATCTGCCCAGTGATTCGGATCCAAAATTGAATGTGTTCCTCCTTGGCATTCTTGCACTCTTTCACCAAGTATCATTAAAATCGGGCTGGTAATTTCCATCTTCATGCCTCATGCAGTCATACGCAGCTGGTGGTAACTCACTGATATCTCTTTTATATACTCCTCCTCTCTGTAATGTGTTGGCCACACTGCGTCAATCTAAATTATCCCCATCCCTCCTCCTTGCCTCCCTTCACTGAAACTATCCTTCCCTAAAGCACTTCCGCCCCTCCCATGAGCCTCTCCATCCATCTCCCAGTCTGTATACTATCAGAACTTTATTCCAAAACATGGCGTTCCTTGTTTCAGTAATGATGGTAATTGCTTATAATACTATTGGCCACAACTCTGTTGTGTGTGACTGGTCTTCACTTTGACTATAACTTTCTGGGAGAGAATATTTTTTCCCATGCGTGCTTCATCCAACAAAGCTAATTCAACGAAATATCTAATAATATAATACTATATATAACTTTTACAGTCCTGCCTGGACTTCAGCCACACCTCACAAATGTGCCTGGGTCACTTCCAATGCAGGTAGTCGGCTCTTATCTAGTGAAGCAAAAAGTAAGGGTGTAACACACTTCACTCTCATAAAGCAGAGAGGAGATCGCATCTCCACCTTGTGGACATAATGTAGAAAGCAAGAATTGTAAAAACAGAAAAAATATAGATATTGGAAAATATCTATGTAAGCTTTTCCTGTCACAGATGGGGAGCCTATCAAGAGGTATGCTACACCCTGGACAGGTACCTAGTCTATCACAAGCAACAGAATATACTTAACCTTCTCAAAGTCCTCCAATCATCAAATGTAGTTTATTCAGTGTAAATTATACCATATATTGTAGCACCAATCTCCCTCTTTGTCTGTAATATATCGGTCCATCCTTGCTGCTGTAGCCAGCTTCATCTTACCTCTTACTCCCTCCCTATTCCCACAGTCATTCAACCTTCTCCTCACTCCCATTGCGCAGGAGGGCATGCGTCTCTGCTCCCTCTCACCATCCACACTTTTTGACTCCTCCTCCTCCTGTCCTATCCCCTCTTTAGATTGTCTGTCATAGTTTACAATAAAGAAATGTACTTTCTTCATTTCTCTCAAACCCAACTTTTCTAAATCACGCCCACTTCACACTTTTCCATAATCTCTTACCATCCATTCCACACTACCCCCTTTTTACCACTTCTCTCTTTCCTTACATCCCTTTTGCTTTTTGCTCACTCACTCACATTCTCACATCTACTATCCCAATCTCTCTCTTGCTGCCGTCCTGACCACCTCTTTCTCCCTCTCACTCTCACTCTCTCTGCTAGAGGTGTATCAGTAATACAGTATGTACCCTGTGTTCTGACTCTCCAGTCCCTTCCTCTCCACCCATACTAACCCCCCTCCCTCGTCTGTATTTTTTAGCTGCATTCATTACTTTTTTTCTCAGCTGGGAATGCTGTAGATAATTCACTGAACAATACACCCTTCCTACCCACACACACACTCCTTGCTGTGTATGCTTTGTACAGCGCTCATTCTCCGCTGGCTCTTTTCTTACTCTACCTCTCCCTCTTTGCTGTATTACTGTGTTCCTCTATTGATCTCCTAGGTATGTCCCAGCTAAACCAAATATCAACTCTCCACCGATCCCTCCATCCTCTTGTTAGCTTCACGTTCCCTGTTGGCTGGCGCTGTTACTTCACTCTTTGCTCTTGTCTTCTGAGAATCTTCATACCTGGCTCTGCCTGTATTTCTCTCGTCTCTCTGCTGGGCCTGCAGTGTGACAGGAGACTCATGCCAAGCTTTCTTTATGCTTTATTTATTTATTTTATCCCGTCTTCCTGAAAAACCAACCGACTCTTGCCCCTGTCTTTTATCGTCTCTCAGAGCATCTTGTATCTCCTCTCCCTCCCTCTGTTTTTTGCAATCCATTCGTTCCTCCCTGCTCTCCACTCCTTCTCACTGTGTTGCCTCTACGGAGGATTAAATTGAAAAATAATCAAAATGCCGAAGGGGTGAGACTTACCCACATATGCTTTGCACACACATGCACACACAATAACAGAAGCACGGTGTTGAGAACAGCTCAGGCACGTTAATGATTGGGGGTCAAATAGTTGGACAATGCTGCCATCTGCTGGAAATGTATTGAAACATCATACCTAATAATTAATAGGCCTTTCTCACAGAAGATGTTTTAACTTGTCACAATAGGAAAATCACAAGTGTAAATAATAATAAATAATGATGGCTAAATTCCCTTCAGCTGCTTTGATTTCTGGGTCCTGGTATCGTGCACGCTGTCTCACTGACAGTCTCACTGGAACACTTGAATAGAGTCATTGTTAATGTAATTAGTAACACCTGTGCTTTGAGATAGGCCTCTCTGTCTTTTTTTACCAGAAGACATTTTGACATAGTGAAAAACACAGTGGGAAAAGCACAGGTGAAATTTAAAAACATTAATGATTGCTCTGTACCTTTAAGTGTCCCAGTAAGCTATTCCAGCAAGCCCAGCATGCACAGGCCATCACCTAACTGGAATGCAGCTATCATTAATTTAATTAAATACACTTGTGCTTTCTTTTTCTAATGTGACATTTTAATATGTCTGCTGTGAAAAAGGTCTATTAGAAATATAGCATCAGACCACTACAATAATTTAGAACGACCACCAGACCTAATACACATTCTCTAATTTAGTAGACCAGAAAGAAAAATATCCTACATATGCAAGTTAAAGCTTCTAGACCTAGTTAAATGAATACGCAACTGTAGTACATGCACACATACAAACACAGACACACAAAGCCTCCGCCTTCCACTTTGCACTATTTCACTTTCTAAGTTAGGTTTAATTTAAATTATATTAATACTCAGAACCTTGACCAATATTGCCTAGGGTGTGTGTGTGTGTGTGTGTGTGTGTGTGTGTGTGTACCTAAACATGATAGTGATTACTTTTTGGTTTATGAGCGACCAGAAACTGGTAAAATACAATACATTTCTTCCCCTGTTCTCTGTGAACCTCAGAATTGAGTGATCAACAGTTTACCCTTTACACATTGTCATTTGAAACCATTGTTAAACATATAGAGGATGTGTTACATGTTAGTCATATGCATATGAAACCTAAAGCTACAGAAACTCTTGTAGTTGACTGTGCCTTCAGAAAAAGCATGCGCATTAATAGCTCCAGGCAGCTCTGTCTTGTTCCTTTACTTTGAACCATTCATAAAGAACAAAACCATAAGAAAATGATTACATTTGAAACATAACTTTTCAACTTTCTCTCCCTAGCCTTTCCAAGTGGTATCATTTTTGGTGCCACTGTTGTAAAATCAACGGATGTCTTTCTGTTTTCCTCAGAGTTACAGGAACACACTGCATCTGTTTCCGTACAAACTGCACAACGGAGACGCTGATAACATATTTCCTGTCCGTTGATTTTCATATGAACAAGAAGATCAATCTACTTGTTCATATAGCGTTAGCAACATGGCTAGAGCTAGCAGACTGGCTAATGTTACTATTCAACGCAAGAAACAACCTTAAGAATCCGAAAAAACTAGAAATCCGGCTTTAGGTTGGTTCGTTCTTGTGTCCTCGTGGTCTAAGGCACACATGTAATGATAGCATCTCTGGTTCAGTTCTGACCTGGGTCTTTTGTTGCATGTCATCCGCCACTCCCTCAACCCCCTTTTTTTATGTATGTCTCTACTGCTAACTTTCAAATAAAGACAAAAAGGGAACCAAAAGAAGCTATTTTTATGTGCACATCTGGTATACCATATGAGTCGGGCCTGTGCTGCTGTGCTATACAGTTAAGACATCCCTTGTTGTGTCACTTAAATTGCAAGAAGCAAACACTGATCAGTTTATACACAGTTTATTGATACGAAAATATGAATGCTTTCTTGTTAAATAGATTTTTTTAAAAGGCAGGGTCTTCACATTCTTCATGCACAAGCACATTTGCAACATTTTGTGAGACCACACATTACACATATAGGTTTGGCTGCTTGTGGCCACTAACAGGAAATCAAAGTGAACAAGACAACAGGTTCAACAATTGCTTGAATATTTCCTGTTTGGGTCCTGGCGGGCTACATATTAGGTCTTGGAAGATCACTGACAACTCATTGTCTCGTCAAAACTTTTGAACTAAGAGGTGCTCAAGACATTCTCCTCTGAAAGCCTGGTGAGAAATATGAGATTTGAATTAGAATTCATTGTGCCATTTCTTTTCTTTAATTATCATCGCTGATGTTTTTGTGTCCGTGTTATGTGTGTGTGAATTCAGAAGCTGTTTGCCTACCTGCCGTGATGAATGGTAACATGCTGATTTGTGCTCCACTGTGTTTGCTCCTTTGCTTGATGCTGCCTGCAGGCTCCAAGAAGGTGAGTGCTACATTTCACCTAGTTAATTCTTAACTATAAGAAAATCTGTGGAAGTTTTTTAAATGCTGCGTTGAAAATGTAAAATCAGAAAAAGGGTTCAACACTGAATGTTCTTAATTTAGCGATCTAATCTGGTGAGCCCAGAGACCCTCAAGCAGTATCTTCAGCATTCATAAGTAACCGTATGGTATAAACAGGTATAGCTGAGGACAGTGAAAGTGCACGGGACCTGGTGGCACCAGCATGAGACAAGTCTAGTGCAGTATATGGGTTTTCAGTAGTACCAAGTGGCTTAAACTAATTGGTCATCAAGCTACACTTTGTCACACTACTCAAGTGAGGCTGTTGTTATGCCTGACATGGATGTTATTTGTGTTTGTATGTAAATGTGTCTATGTTCCGGAGGCACACGAAATGGACATTCGGTGGAAACAAATTTCCCAATTGGGGACAATATAAATCTATCTATTTAATTCATCCATAGCCTAGATTTCTCTAGAGACACTCATGTACATCACCTGTTCCTCTCATCTTTCTCATATAGATCCACTTTATCGTCAATCTACCAGAGAAAAACCCGGGCATCATTCGAATGAGCATGGTTGAAAATGCTGTTGATGACATGTACTTTGGCTGCAGCGAAACATCGATAAAAATGATGGCTAAATACTTTAAAAAAGAGGACCATGGCATATTTGAAGATGTCTGGAAAAAAGCAGGAAAATGTGCAATAAAGAAACTAAGAACAAGAGACAAAGGGGATGAGGCTTTAACTAAGGATCACTTGCAAGCAATCTGTGCTTATACAGCAGAAAACGAAAAGTTTTATGAGACGTTCAATTGTGCAGTCCGGACCAACAGATCAGTCTATCGCACTACCTTCCCATTTCACTACTTACATTTCTGGCTGACATCCGCTGTACAGATCCTCAATGATAATAAAAAATGTCACCATACTTACCGCAGAACCAAGGCTAAGTTTAGTGGCAATGTCACCGAAATAATTCGGTTTGGTTCCTTTTCCTCTAGCTCTTACAAAACAACACTGACTGTATTTGGTAAGGAGACCTGCTTCAAAATTAAAACCTGTGCAGGTGCTTTCCTGAAAAAATATTCAAAGTTAGGATATCAAGAGGAAGAGGTGCTTATCCCTCCCTATGAGAAGTTTAAGATAACTAAGAAAACGAAGGGTCAATTTGTGGAAGGTCTGTTTGATTGTAAGACTGTCTATTTCTTGGAGAGCGAAGGAGTTCACAGCAATCTAAACTGTCATGCTGGACACATTACAAAAGACCAGCGGTTATTCTTCAACTAAAATCTAAGCTCATTACAATATATCCATAAATCATTCTCGACCCCTAGATTCATGCTTGGGGGTTCTTTAATTGTTGCTGGCTTAAGTTTTCATACTTCCTGACGTGTTGTACATCAACATGAGCAACATTTTTTTACAATTTCTAAAAGGCATTTGTGATGTGTTTTGTTTTTTTTGTTGCATTTTTCAGCAGTTCTATGTGCTATAAATATCGTGTATTTCTGAATTAAATCAATACATTTTTAAACAGCAACATTTGTTTTTTGTTTTCCTTGGTAAATATCAGTAGATAATCTATCAACAAGCTAATGTGAATATCATTTACTGTTTAATAGGCCTTGTCTGAAAAATCCTGGCTTTAGGTAACATTTTACAATATTGGTTCACATTTCTAATTGCCGAGGGATAAGTGAGGAAATAATCTTTACTAGTTGACGGAAGTACTCAGTGACCCTGGGAAAATGCCAGTTAGCCAGTGCTGCGCTCCTGGCCGTGCACTCGCACCAAAATAGAGCCCTTTGAATTGAAAATAAATGTATTTACTATCATTTATTTGATTACATATACTAGTGCAGAGCTTGCAATACAAGCAGAGATATGGTCACTCTAAAAAATGTTGATGATCAGAGAAATGTTCCATTTCTGCTCCATTTCAAATTCTGCTTACTTACGGTAAATGTATTAATTTAGGTCTCACATGCTCTGGTTAGAGTATCAGTTATCTCATAGATCATTTCCAATAGATTTACTCACGTGGCAGATGAACTGTAACTAACTAGGAGCTAGCTGTCTGCTGGACTAACATTTCAGTACATTACATTATCTGAAATAAAATGTGTTGTATGATGTCATCATGGGTTTGACTGAGTATGTTTCATTTCATGTCTTAGGATTTTCATTTTTTCTCTTTCTTACATTGCAGTCCTCACCACTTTCGTCCATTATTACGTTATGTTATCTTTTTTTGGTTATTATTTACTTCAGCAATTAGAAAGCTTGCATTTATTTAGTCATACTGTTTCTGGATATGCATCCATGCCCACAATAATATCACTCCTCGTAATTTTAGTTTAAGATTCAACAAAACAAGCAACATGAAAATTCTGTAAAACACCGGATTACATTTCATGACATTTGGACGACTTTATTGGCAATAATGACAGGCAATAATGTAATCTGTTATGGACTGTGACATAATTGCATTATATAGTGTATTTCAATCATCCATCCATCCATCTTCAACCGCTTATCCGGGGTCGGGTCGCGGGGGCAACAGCTCCAGCAGGGGGCCCCAAACTTCCTTATCCCGGGCCACGTTGACCAACTCTGACTGGGGGACCCCGAGGCGTTCCCAGGCCAGTGTGGAGATATAATCTCTCCACCTCATCCTGGGTCTTCCCCGTGGTCTCCTCCCAGCTGGCTGTGCCTGGAACACCTCCCTAGGGAGGCGCCCAGGGGGCATCCTTACCAGATGCCCGAACCACCTCAACTGGCTCCTTTCTACACAAAGGAGCAGCGGTTCTACTCCGAGCTTCTCTCGGATGACTGAACTCCTCACCCTATCTCTAAGGGAGAGGCCAGCCACCCTTCTGAGAAAACCCATTTCGGCCGCTTGTACCCGCGATCTCGTCCTTTCGGTCATGACCCAACCTTCATGACCATAGGTGAGAGTAGGAACGAAGATAGACCGGTAGATCGAGAGCTTTGCCTTCTGGCTCAGCTCTCTTTTCGTCACAACGGTGCGGTAAAGCGAGTGCAATACCGCGCCCGCTGCTCCGATTCTCCGGCCCATCTCCCGCTCCATTTTCCCCTCACTTGTGAACAAGACCCCTAGGTACTTGAACTCCTTCATTTGGGGTAAGGACTCATTCCCTACCCGGAGTAGACAATCCACCGGTTTCCTGCTGAGAACCATGGCCTCAGATTTTGAGGTGCTGATCCTCATTCCAACCGCTTCACACTCGGCTGCGAACCGATCCAGTGAGTGCTGAAGGTCACAGGCTGATGATGCCATCAGGACCACATCGTCTGCAAAGAGCAGCGATGAGATCCCAAGCCCACCAAACTGCAACCCTTCCTCCCCCCGACTACGCCTCGATATCCTGTCCATGAATACCACAAACAGGATTGGTGACAAAGCGCAGCCCTGGCGGAGGCCAACACCCACCGGGAACGAGTCCGACTTACTGCCGAGAACCCGGACACAACTCTTGCTTTGGGCGTACAGGGATTGGATGGCCCTCAAAAGCGCCCCCCTCACCCCATACTCCCGCAGCACCTCCCACAGTATCTCCCGGGGGACCCGGTCATACGCTTTCTCCAGGTCCACAAAACACATGTAAACCGGATGGGCATACTCCCAGGCCCCCTCCAGGATCCTTGTGAGAGTGAAGAGCTGGTCCGTTGTTCCACGGCCAGAACGGAATCCGCATTGTTCCTCTTCAATCTGAGGTTCGACTATCGGCCGAACCCTCCTTTCCAGCACCTTGGAGTAGACTTTACCCGGGAGGCTGAGCAGTGTGATACCCCTGTAATTGGCACACACTCTCTGGTTCCCCTTTTTATACAGGGGAACCACCACCCCGGTCTGCCACTCCTTAGGCACTGTTCCCGACTTCCACGCAATGTTGAAGAGACGTGTCAGCCACGACAGCCCCTCCACACCCAAAGCCTTCAACATTTCTGGACGGATCTCATCAATCCCCGGGGCCTTGCCACTGTGGAGTTGTTTGACTACCTCAGTGACTTCCACCAGGGAAATTGCTGATGATCCCCCATAATCTTCCAGCCCTACCTCTATCAAAGAGGGCGTATTAGTCGGATTGAGGAGTTCCTCAAAATGCTCCTTCCACCGCCCAAGTACCTCCTCAGTTGAGGTCAACAGTGTTCCATCCCTGCTGTAAACAGCTTGGATGGTTCCCCGCTTCCCCCTCCTGAGGTGCCGGACAGTACGCCAGAAGCACTTTGGTGCCGACCGAAAGTCCTTCTCCATGGCTTCTCCGAACTCCTCCCACACCCGCTGCTTTGCCTCTGTCACGGCCGAGGCCGCTGCCCTTCGGGCCTGTCGGTACCTTGCAACCGCCTCTGGAGTCCCCCGTGATAACATATCTCGGAAGGACTCCTTCTTCAGTCGGACGGCTTCCCTGACCACCGCGGTCCACCACGGTGTTCGAGGGTTACCGCCCCTTGAGGCACCTAAGACCTTGAGGCCGCAGGCTCCCGCCGCAGCTTCAGCAATGGAAGCTTTGAACATTGACCACTCAGGCTCAATGCCCCCAACCTCCACAGGGATGCCAGAGAAACTCCGCCGGAGGTGTGAGTTAAAGGTCTCTTGGGTATGGGCCTCCTCCAGACGTTCCCAGTTCACCCGCACTACCCGTTTGGGCTTACCAGGTCTGTCCAGACTCTTCCCCCACCCCCTGACCCAACTCACCACCAGATGGTGATCAGTTGACAGCTCCGCCCCCTCTCTTTACCCGAGTGTCCAAAACATGCGGCCTCAGATCAGATGATACGATTACAAAATCGATCATCGATCTTCGGCCTAAGGTGCTCTGGTACCATGTACACTTATGAGCATCCTTATGTTCGAACATGGTGTTTGTTATGGACAGCCCATGTCTAGCACAGAAGTCCAATAACAAACAACCACTCGGGTTGAGATCAGGGAGGCCGTTCCTCCCAATCACGCCTCTCCAGGTGTCTCCATCGTTGCCCACGTGCGCGTTGAAGTCTCCCAGTAGAACTATGGAGTCCCCTACTGGAGCCCCCAACAGGACTCCATTCAGGGTCTCCAAGAAGGCCGAATACTCTGAACTGCTGTTCGGTGCATATGCACAGACAACAGTCAGAGTTTTCCCCCCCATAACCCGTAGGCGTAGGGAGGCGACCCTCTCGTCTACCGGGGTGAACTCCAACGTAACGGCACTCAGCCAGGGATTTGTGAGTATCCCCACACCCGCCCGGCGCCTCACACCCTGAGCAACTCCAGAGAAGAATAAGGTCCAACCCCTATCCAGGAGTACGGTTCCAGAACCGAGACTGTGCGTAGAGGAGAGCCCAACCAGATCTAACTGGTAGCGCTCCGCCTCTCGCACAAGCTCCGGCTCTTTCCCCCACAGAGAGGTGACGTTCCACGTCCCCAGAGCCAGCCTTTGCCGCCCAGGTCTGGTCCGTCGAGGTCCCCGACCTTCGTGGCTCCGTGGCAAACCCGGCCACCAGGCGCTCATTGACGGGCCCCCCTTCCAGGCCTGGCTCCAGACGAGGGCCCCGGGCTTCCTCCGGGCAGGGTCACACCTCCTCTTTTTTGATGTGCCATTGGGGTTCTTGAACCATTCTTTGTCTGGCCCCTCGCCTGAGACCAATTTGCCATGGGAGACCCTACCAGGAGCACTAGGCTCCCGACAACACAGCCCTCAGGTTCATAGGAGCACCCAAACCCCTCCACCACGGTAAGGTGATGGTTCTCGGAGGGGATCAACAATCAACATTTCAAAAACGCAGAGTAAAACACAGTATAATAAAGGAATAAAAATGTTAAAACTGTATCTCCACATAACATAAGAAATGAAGAAGAAAAAAACAGAAGAAAGTAAATTGCACAAACAATGTTTGTGTGTGTACTTGTCCACAGTTTTCACATGCAGAGTATTGCCATGTGTGGCTTCTCACAAGAACTGTGGTTTTATGTTTACAAAAGAGAAATATATGTGAGTTTCACTTTCACACTTTCACACATTCAAACCACATCGCCAGTTGCTGTAAACGAGTTCATGCTCGAAACAGCCTTACCACCGGACAATTACATAACTTAAACAAATATAAAAAAAGGTGAAAAGATGTTCACTGTAGTGGATGTAGCGTAGCGACCTTCTACATTTCCTGGAGAATCCAATCCAATCCCTAATGGCAGTATGGGTGATTTTAAGTCAATGGCCATACAATATACAAAACCATCATCTTTAAAATCTGCATCCCAGTGCAGATGTTAGTTATGTATCTTTGTCTATTTTGTGATGAATTATGGGACTGTTGACATTGCTCCATACACCTGTAATTTGGCCTCTGACGGCTGGGAAATCAACTTTTGGCCTCTGTTTTGCATTGACAACTCATGTAAAAGAGCTGACGGTCCTTCCTGCTTAAACACTGACAGACACTGTCTGTTTGTTTGGTTCTGATCATTCAGAGTTGTAAACTTTAAATATTGTAGTTGTACAGAAACTCTCCATATGGTGCTTTTATATGCCACTGCTTTCTTCTAGTAGGTAACGTGTGGATGGATCTACATACAGAATAGTTTATAGCACAATGGTGAGTAAGACTATTTGAGTAGTTAGACAATGACCCACTGAAGGTAGGAAATATGTCATATGTCTGGTAAAACCAACCTAATTTCCTTTAGCAGCCACAGAATGCTCATAGCAAAAAACCCATCTCAGGCACATGCATGCAAGCTTGACTATAACATGCACACTTAAATACAGATACATGCAGTTCACTTGCATACTTGCATCCTTTCAGGTGTGCATGTAAAAGCAAATGAAAACTGTGTGTTCAGCATATTTATATAGTGAAGAATGGCTGAAGTTCCTAATGACTTTGAATCATGGATTTTTTTAATTGCTAACTCACCATGTCAAATATTTGGTATATTTGTGATACAACTACATACTGTAGTATGATAAAGTACGTTATTGTTGATGTAAAGTGTAATTTGTGTAAGTGTGTACATTTACCTGACTGCAGTGATGAAGGGTAACATGCTGATCTTTGCCCCTCTGTGTTAGCTTCTTTGCTGGACGCGCCGTGTATATTTAATGAGGGGGAGTGAAGCATTGTGGGATAAATTCCAACTTGCTAATAAAACTGTAAATATGATAAAAATCACTGGTCATTTCTAAATGTTGATAAATGTTGATAGTGAATGCTGGGCAAGTCATTAAGCATGATACTAGAAAATAATGGCTTATTACAACTTGGCTTTCATTTACGTTGTTTCCTTTGGTTAACAGCATTATATTTGCATTATAAGTTGACTGCTTGGATCTTGGAATGCGCCAATACCTCTAAATAGTCAGAGAGCCGAAGGAGCACGAGTAGACAATTATACAGATTTTAAACAAACCCTCGATTAGCCAAATACATTTTGAAGACAAAACGGTAAATGGTAAAATCATTTCTCAAACTGCCCATTGTAAATATGCATCACAGTTTAAAGACCTTTATTCTGTTTATACTTTGACCTATACCATATTTGCCATAGTTCTGCACACCCGCATTTCTCATGGCTAAGTTGTTGTTCTAGTTGGTTCAGGTGAGTAAAAGCAACTTAGCAAGGAAGTTGTAACAAAAACACTGCAGGTTTAAATAAATACACAGTCCTACCTGAAAGAAGTCCTCAATCGCAAAACTCCTGAACCCGTTGACCTGTCTTTAAAAAATGATATATGTTTTTCCCCTCCCCTCTAGATCAGTGTTATCTTCACTCTATCAGAAGCAAATCAGGGCATCATTCAAATGAGCATGGTTGAAGAAGCTGTTGATGACATGTACTTTGGCTGCTACAAAAAAATTATCAAGCTTAAACACTTTGCAAACTACAACACTGGAATATGGAAAAAACGTCAGGAAAAAAGCACAACGTTGTGCCAAAAAGAAACTACAACATAAAAATAAAAGGGATGAGGCTCTAACTAAGGATCACTTGCAAACAATATGTGCTTATACATCTAATAATCAAGTGGAGAAAAGTGGACAGTGAAAACAGAGCGTTCAACCCAGAATGGACAGACTCATTCATGTTCATCCTTCCCACTGGGAGCACAAAACCAGTGTGTCTCATATGCAGAGACCATGGCGCTCATTAAAAGTGGCAATGTGAAACGCCACTGTGAGACAAAGCACAACGTTTTGACCAAACATACCCACTCAAGTCTGAACTGAGGTCACAGAAAATAAGCAGTCTCAGAGCCCAATATGATCAATCCACCAGGATCCTGAGCCATTCATTCACTGCCCAACAACGTGCTAATGAACGCTCCCTCAGAGTTGCTTGGATTTTGGGTCAACACAAAAAAAACATTTACTGATGGAGGGGCTGTCGAGGAGCGCATGAGTGCAGTAGCTGAAACCTTACTTCAGGGCAAACAAAAAGAAGAGCTTTGTGACAAAAGAATAAAAGAGACGAAAGAAAGAGGAACTGTTCAATTGTTAAGATGTGTTGAGATTGATTTAGTCAAAAAAAAAAAAAGAGGACACTCAAGCTGCTGGTACACTTTATAAAATGTTTCCAAGATTAAGCACTTTATTTTAAGATGCACAATTTTTCAAAAGCAATTTTATTTATTTTCTCTATTTTATTTTTAAATGCAGCCCGAGAAGAACAATATACATATCTTCAGTATTATATATCTATAGTTCAATGTTAAGTGACAATAAATATTGTCGAAATGTTTTTGAATTGTACTTTCTTTATTTGATTTGACAGTCAGTTGTTGATTACATGCAGACGTTGATACAGCTACTAGGCTACTTCAATATATATCACACTAATTCATAACGCAAGTTAGACATTATGATGTTCCAGACCTTTGCTGAAGGAAACGTTCTCTAACTGGACCTCTTTAAATTTCAGTTGAATACCCCTGCTCTAAAGCGTAGCATCAAAGATTGACTTGACATGTTTCTACAAAACACTAAATAACTTTGGAACCCTTTAAAATAGAGACATCATCATTGCAAAATGTGTACTTTGACAGGTGTTTATATGTGTGTGGACAGATTGTGTGACAGCGATAGGGTCGCAAACGTGCAAGATGCAGTCGCAAAACTTTATGGACGTGTAGTTGAGATCAAAATGCACCAGAAAGAAAGGGTAGGTTCACCCATATCACATGATGCATAACACTTGATACTGAGAGAAAGTATAAGCTCCTCATTGACATTGAGGGTTAAAATACAAAACCATAGCACAACACTTATGAACAATTAGTGAAATTATGCAATCTGTATCAAGTATGTTGTTTCATGTCTGAAAAAGGAATGCTTTGATGACACATTGATAAAATGGGGAACCTCCACAGTCCTGCCATTCCAGCTAATTCGTCTACTCTCAATGCATGAACAAAGGGTGAGGGAAAAAAAGTGATTGTGATATGTTTGAAGAAGTCTGGCTTTGGTGAGCAGAGAAACGTAACTCAAATATACTTCCTAAATTGTATATAACAACCATCACAACCTGGTATTTAAAGAATAGATAGACACACGCACACAAACATGTGTGTGTGTTGTGAGGTCTCCTCCACTCCACTAGGGGTTTCAGTGTTTTGCTTGCTAGCTCTTGGTTTACCTTGCAGGGTTGTTAGTTTCATAAACCTGGGCCCGGTGTGGTGCGTGCGTGCATATGTGTGCGTTTTCTCACACTCACACATGTTAAAAACACGTTTTTTTAAGTGGTGGTTTTTCACAGGAAATAAGGTTGTCTCTACCACATAAAAGCCACGTCAGCTTCAGGGAATTGACACATCGTCACCCATTGATTCATCACAAAGAACTGTCTGGAAATGTTTCACAGTTTTTTGGTTTAATTTCATTACATTTTAATCGCTTAGTTATTTTCTGCACAAACTGAACCGAATGGCTGCACTTTGTGGCTGAGGGGAAGATCGCATGTAATCACAGCTGTAACTTATTAAAAAGTATACACATTTGATGGGTGATTTAATTACACCATATAATGCTGGCTAGCTTAAAGTCTTAGTAGTGCATATTTTATGAGTTCATTTTAGTTTTGTGTAAAACCTCATTCTACACATATTATCTACAGCCATGTGACACTGGAAAAAGAACGAAATCCACCTTTGTAAAGTAATGGGGTAAAATGTCTCACTAAAGCAAAGTTAAGTGCGGTGGAAGAAATAAAAAAATGGACGTGCAATACTCTACTAAAAGTGCTTTGTTACTTTGTTACTATTTTTAGCAAAGCAATTAAACCAACGGGAAAAAAAAAAGATAATGCAATGAAATGTAAAGTATGGTTTTAGTACCGCTTAATTTTTTATTAAATTTAACAAATGAAACTTCAAGAGAGTTCAAACCTTTTGTCATACCTCTAATAGCTTCAAACAGAATGAATACACAATTTGACCTTCAAGAAGAGTTTTGTCACGTAGGAGAGACAAGAAAAGAATACTGACATGTTCCATCGCATCTTTTGTGACCGTAAAGGGGGATGCAGAAGAAAGAACGTGTGGTTAGAGTGTGAAAGAGAAAGAGATTATGAGTGTGTGTAAAAAACCATGCATGTTACACGCATACACACACTCATCTACAAGCACAATCATGCTTTACAATAGCCACACAGTCCGCCCACATATTAAGGACTTGTAAACGGGCAAATTGCGTATTTGTGTGTGGGAGGACTTGTGAAATGTCTGTCCACGGAGGAAAGGTATATATAAAGTTGGCCATGAGTCGAGAACACATGCTGAGGACCTGTTGTCTGATCAAAACCTTTGACCTGAAGGCTTCACTTTGTGCGCAACATCTTCTCATCCTGAAGGCTGGTGAGTTGAGCTTTCCAATCAACTTTTGAGCATCACTTTTGCTTTTCTGAAATAGTCTTAGCATTTACCATGCCACTGTTTTAAGACATCTGTGCTACTAGTACACAGTGTGACGCAGCTCATTGTTGCTGACCTGTTCTGTGTATGTGCGTGGATTCAACAGTTTTCCTGACTGCAGTGATGAAGGGTAACATGCTGATCTTCGCCACACTGTGTCTCCTCCTTTGCTGGATGATGCCTGTAGACTCCATGACGGTGAGTGGAGCACTGGAAAATGGGTGGACGTCACCAAAAATGTACAAATGTCAGCAGTGAATGATGTTTACACAATTACTTTGAACAATGTGCTCACACATGATGTGGGGCCAAAAACACCACGTCAGAAAAAAAGTTTAACAACAAATGTTTTTAATTTAGAGATCAAGTGCACACGTGTATATAAAATATTGCTTGAGATACTAGGATACTGTATCCTATGGATGCATGTGGAAGTAGCACTCTTCGGTTTATTCACTTTTAATATTGATGAATCTGTTTTGATTAATCCTCTATACGCGATTGAACAGGTTGATGCTTATGTTATCATTAACAGAACCTCCATTTTGCATATGGCATTTGTTGCAGGGTATAACTGTTGCTCTCCTGTTAATTATATACTATTAAATAACTAAAAGTGACATTGTGCAAGTGTTACTTGGATACCATAATTCACTAAGTTTTGAGGATTTGTGCTAACTAATGGTGGTTGTGGCAGGACAACTCAAATGTAAAACCTGCTCTCAATCCTTACTCAGGCGATTACTTTCATCACCTAGGTCAGGTTTTTCTAAAGACACTTAGTAGAAAAGTACAGTTTTAACAGTGTCTGTTTATTGATGTTTCTCTTAATCCTTCTCTTTATTTTCCTTTTAGATCCGTTTCAACTTCCCTCTAAAAGAATACAGAATCCCATTGAGCACGGTCGAAGATTCGGTTGATGACATGTACTATGGCTGCAAAGAAGAAATGATGGAAATAGTCCAGAATATTTTAAAGAATAGAGACCACAGGTTCCCACATCAAAAAGAGTGGGATGCCCAAAAAATATGTGCTGAAAATAAATGGAAACAGAAAGGGGTTACGGCTCTAACCAAAGAGCACATGCAAGCAATCTGTGTTTATACAGATAACAATCTGTACAAGAAATTCAATGATGCGGTCCGGACAAATGGGAGCATCTATAGCTCCTCATTCAAATTCCACACGTTACATTACCTGCTGACCACTGCTGTGCAGATCTTGAACAACAATAACAACTGTCACACTGTTTACAGAAGATCCAGTGATAGGTTTACTGGCAAAGCCAACCAAATAATTCGGTTCGGTTCCTTTACCTCCAGCTCTAACAGAGCCAACTTGATAAAATTCGGTAATGAGACCTGCTTCAAAATCAAGACCTGTTCAGGCGCTCCTTTGAAAAAATATTCAGTTTATCCAGATGAGGACGAGGTGCTCATCCCTCCCTATGAGATGTTCAAGATAACTGAGATAATTAAGGGTCAGAGTAACTTTAAAGGTCTGGAGGATTGTAAAGTTGTCTTTCTCTTGGATAGTGCAGGGGTTAAGAGCAATCTGAACTGCAAAATTGCATGTCCATGAGATATAAGTGGTTATTCTCCAACTAAAGGGGAAAACAAATATTATTCCATCTTTAAACCTTCTAACTCTCTCGTCACAACTGAATACATTTGTTGAAATACAACATAGCTAAATATTCTCTACAATCCTTAACTTTAATGCTGATGCTTTGTTTGACCATGGTGGGTTTGTCTTACACACTTCTCCAGCAACATATTATTGTTTACTTTGACACCTTTTTGAGACCTATGTAGTTGTAATTTGTTGGAAAGAATTCCCAAATAACTGCTTGTGCTTAACAAATACTAGCCATTAAACTGCTAAATACAATAATGTTGCTTGTCTGCTCTCATTTCTCTGTGTCATTTTGTATTCAACTGGTGTCAACAGCTGGTGATAAAAGGTATCCATTACAGTGACAGAAGACATAAATTAGAAAACATATATTTCTAAATGGTAAATATAGAAGTTGTGAAGTGTTGGTGTGGCAGCTTTGACAAAGCTAAGCTGATTAACAGAAATGAATGTAGCTATTTGTTGCCTTTGATAAAATAAAACGTGATTTAAAGTAATTTAGCCAACACTGACCACTGGTGGGCAGATGGAATTAAAGGCAGGACAAATATTAAAAAGTGCTTCACCAATCAAATGTATTTGAATGTCAAAAAAATACTATTTTGAGGATTATGAGGAAAGCTAATATCAGCAAATTCAGCTTTCTCTGTTGAGAAATTGTAGACAATAATGTAACCATTGCATTCTGGAATTAAAGTTTCAAAAATATTCACTGTGGTGGATTACACATTTCTCATTTCTGCTCTTTTGTCTTTTATAGTGTCCTTGAATGCAAAACATGCAGAACCACCAATATGGTGTGTCAAGAATGATCTGGGTGTTTGTTTTACCAAATACATCATAGCCAACTAGAGCATCTAAATGAGCATGGTTTAAGACGCTGTTGATGAATTGTCTTGTGAAATATGTAGAAGAAAAAAGTATATGGAAATATTTTCAAATGTCTGGAATGAGGCAGAAGGCTATGCAAAAAATAAACTTAAAAAAACATTATGCATTTTCTGCATACAATACTCAACCTTTCCATGGTTGATTTGATTGATATTGAAAAAAAAAAAAAGAAAGACATTTAGCCGGTAAAGAGCATCAGGTGGACATAAGACACAAGTCCATAATAATGATAATGTTGCTTAAAATATGCTGAATGTGTCACTAATACATTCATCATATCAACTTTATAAGGTCATATTGTGTCAATGTTGTGTTTACAGCTTGTTGTAGCCTAAAAATAAAAAATAAAACACAAATGGTTACTCTACAAACATTCTACTATATGGCATTCATTTATTGAATTATTACTTCATTACACATTAAGATCTCAGTGATTATAGTGAATCATGGATTGAGCATGGCAATGCGGAGAATACAGCCTATTATGGAAGTCAATGGCACTATCCACACAAAACGCAGGTGATTCTTACCAGCTCAGGCCTATTGTGTGAGATATGGAGGAGGTAAGCTATTATCTTTAAACATGTGCACCATACAATGAGCATTAACATGCTTCCTGTGAGTCCTTCATAAATGCCATCAGTGTCACATTACAAGGAGGCTCCAGTGTTCATTGTGCACCCATTGTGTTGTGAAATTATATCCCAGTTATTTCTGGAAATCAGCAGGCCTTAGGTGAGGGTTATTAGCTTTAATGTTCATTGCTTTAATGTTATTCACTGGCAGTAAATGCTTGAGAAACTGTTTTTATTTTATTTTACAATACTCTAAATCCACTCCTGTTGTTTTCTTTTTCTCTAAATTTGTCATGTAGATTATATAAGCTCAATAAAGATTGTAAAAAAAAAAATGTTCACTTCTGTGGTTAGTGTGGCTGCAACAGAAAATGATGTACAATATGTATAATAACGCTGATTAAATTGTACAATTGTGTAAGTCTGTTGAAGCTAACATCAGGATAAACAATTTGGTTTTCAAAGGATTACAATGTAAACTCTTTCAATATATATGCATGTATATGTCTGTGTAACTGTCATGTTGGTGCATTTTCATGTAGATATTTAGATATTCACTTCGTTTTTCAGCCTTTCATACTTGGAGAAAAGCGACATTCTTAGTTGATACAACCTTGGAAGAAAAGAAAATACATTATATGAGCATTAAGAAACACAGCATAATCTTGTCAGTAAATAAAAAATGAGGACTAAAGGTGATGTATCCTGTACTGTAGCTTCATCAGTACAGTATACCTCTGTGTTCTTCACTGCTTGTTACATTGTTCTCTTGTAAATATAAACGTAATTCAATTACATGAATAAATTCCAGGACAAGAATAATAATGGGCACTAATTGGTCATGTAGCGAAGTGATAAGCTGAGCAAGTGAAGAAGTAACTACTTACTAAAAGTATCATCCATTGCATCAAGGTAAGTGAGAACAGCAGCACATTACTCTATATCAAAGCATTCATGCCAGCGGCTACATCAATACTAAGGCACAGTGTTAAGCTATAGTTTCTATAAAGCATGCTTGGCTACAAGTACAGTTTATCTTCTGGTCCCTGTAGAGTCATTGAAAATATACAGAACACTGTCAGTTGTTCATCCTCCGACTCATTAAACATCTCTGTACATACTGCAGCAAAAGTTTTCATTATCTTTGGATTATTTTCAGGAAATATTTTTTTTTAAATTACTCAGCCTGGTTTGTCACTTGTGAAAACCTTGAAACTCCAATTTTTTATTTCATGGATCCAATAAGTGTTACGAATGCTATAGGCCCAAAAGACTACAGTATATTTGTTTTGTCTTGAAAACTAGAGTAGCCAATGAATTTATGTTTTTTTTGAACACCTCTAATTCAAGTTATTGAAACAATGTTATCATAATCTGTCAACAGAATTATGCTTCTTTCACTTTTTCATCATAAGTGCCGCTGCCCTTGTAAGCTCCCACATAGCCACTGTTGTCTGGGACGTCCTCGCGCCCGACCTTTCCTTTTCCTTTGCCTGACTCGTCGAACCGCTCCTTGTGTGCTCCAGTGTACTTTGTGGTATCGGTCAGTCTGTCCACTGCTGCTGCCTTTGCCACTCTCTAAAAACAAGAAAAGATTTTTAAAAAGCAGTTATTTATTTCACTCCCTGTGCATTCAGGTAAGAACACACACACACACACACACACACACACACACATATAAATTGTCCCAGTAAAATAACCGATTTATACTGTATAAGTGTTGCATTTAAATTTTCTTTGGCACCATCCAGTGGTAGCATCAAGAATGACACTGGAATATATATATATTCTTTTTTAACATATTTGTTGTTTTTTGGCCATGGCACATAGACCAGATTTAGCCAATAAAACTAAAAGATATGTGAAGACATTGTTATGAATCTCAAACAGAGATAGACGCCCTTCTAGGTTCTCTTCTCTTCTGGTAACCTTAGCAACCTTAACCATCCTCAAACGTCCTTAACTTTGACAAAAACGTATTTTCTTTTCTTTTTGGTGGTGGGTCAATCAGAGCACTAAGTTGTGTTGGGAAAGTAAAGTAAGCAGATGTTGAAAGGTGAGTATGTCGAGGTTAGAGCTGATGAAATACTCACAGTTACTCCGATGTTGGCAGGCCCCTTTCCAACAATGAGACCATAGAGCTGCTGAAGCGACTCCTCTTTGCTTTTGCCTTTAAAACGTTTGGGAGCCAACTCTATCAGGGCCTGGTTGAACTGCTCAAATGTGATTACACGAGCTGACTTTGCCCTGAGGAAACACAAAGTGGTGTTAAAGTTTCAAAATTATCCAAATATTATAATGTGCCTTTTGCTTATCAAAATAATGCCATGTTGGGTAGCAAAGCGAGGGGGCTACAGTGGGTACAAGAGGGTCAATACTAATGCCTTTGGTGACCCCCTGACTCTTCCTCTGCACCAACATAAGGTTAACATTTTAGATTTTTAATGAAATGTCAAGGCAATATTGGATGGATGGCCATGACATTTGGTATATAAATGGTGTCCGGAGGTAGAAATGACTTTGTCGGCCCACTCTCTTTTCATTTAGCATCATGGGGTCATCAGGTCAAAATGTGTATTTGTTCCCTGCTTAGGCATTCTCAGCAGCCTCAGCTGTTCTTAGCATGCTAACATTGTCATAGATGATTTTTTAGATAATAAAACGATGATTTGTGAGTATAGTTTTGCACAGTTCATATTGACGTATGCTTTTCTTGGCTGTTAGTTACAATGTGACCGGGTCGTTGCGTTCTGAATGTTTTAGTTGTGAAAAGTTGAGCCTGAATGAAATCTTACTTGAATTTGCTGAAAACTATGTCAACATCTGTCGTGGTGACGTTCTTGCCGTCAATGATGTTGCAGTCCTTGCAGAGCTTGGCAAAGTTCTTGCCGTTCATCTCCTTCCCTCTGGCCTTAGTGTCTCCATGGACCGCAAACTTCTGGAAGGAGGTCTCCACCTCTGCTACAGACACTGCTACTTCAGCCATACTGAAAGATACACATGCGTATACATAATCAAACTGATAATATTCATATCAGCTTAATAGTCCCACATAGTTGCATTGCCCTAACACTAAAAAGGCCCTTCAAAAAGTGATGACACAACATCCTAACCTTGGGTGGTGTTAATTAACTTTCTGTCCTTGTGAGGACATTTAAAAAACACAAAATCATAATGACTCTATTAGCTGATTGATGGTCAGCCTGCCAAGACATGGCTGCCAGTTAGTCTAAGTGAACCTCTCTCTCTCTCTCTCTCTCTCTCTCTCTCTCTCTCTCTCTCTCACACACACACACACACACACAGACACACACAGACACATAAACGCAGACACACTTTCACATCCATCATTATGTTGGCGTTACTCAAGCTGCTCTCAGGCCAATTTAATTCAATCAGCTCAATTTCCAAATGGCTGCTCTGCTGTTCAATCTGAACAAACATGCTCCTTCTCTTTCTTTTCTCCTGCTCTCTCACGGACACACAGACACACAACGACACACACTTGACCATAACTTGTTACTGCTGTTTTCTGAAAATCAATATGGATTTTTACAGTACATTCAGTAAGGTTGGGTAATAAACATTGACCTAAAAATCTTATTCATAAGTAGAAATGAAAAAAAAAGAAAAAGAAGGCAAATAACACTTTGTTTAAAAAAGTACAATTATTCCATAATGTATACTTTTTTTAATAGAAAAAGTGCATCTAAGGCACTTTTCAAGGATGCTTAAAGTAGCAGCTTGCATTCAATTTTACACTCCAATTTTACACAATTTTACACTATTTATTAGTAAAAATAAAACAGCTGAGGCGTTAAACCATGAAAACATAAAGCATAGAGAACATGTACATAATGTCACTAGAGATCCAGTGTTGCACTTTTGCATGGTTATATGTATTTTTGGTGGTCACATTGAATATTTCAAGAAAATCTAATATTAAAATATACTGTTGCATCAAAACAAAAATCCACACAAATATTACAAATGATTTGTCATTACTGAGGCATGAAATTAGACATCTATTGCAACAGTTAAGTCCTAAGACTTGTTTTCTGCTGCTGTTTCCGTCGCCCCTTGTTGGATTAGGTGCTGGTGAATGAAACGGTGATGCTGAAAAGGAGAGAGTAAAGTGTACCTGCTGCCGTAAATGGATGGATGCTGTGAAAATATTCAGAAAAATCCTGATTTGCGCACAGCTGCTCGACCTCTTCGTCTTCCTCCTCCTTTTTCTTCTTCTTCTTCTTCTTTCTTCTCTGCCTCTCCTCCTTCCTGCCACTCCCAGGCTTTTCTCACAATGACGACAGAGATGGAGAGATACAGAGAGGCAGGAGGAGAGAGGGAAGGGGAGGGAGGGAGGAGGGAGAGAGTACCGACCAGCACAGTCAATGACATCATGGGTACTCAGCCTCTCTTGTGTCTATTCACTCTGATTAGCTCCTCGCCTCTGTGCACAGACTTGCCTCTGTAGAAAGATTTATCACGTTGTGTTTATTTCAACTAACTATTCTATTCATTAGTGTCTCATATGTTGTAAAATGTCGTCTGTAATCCAAGTTTAGGGGCAGGTGCTACATGATTAAAGATTAGTACTCTCTCCATTCTTCCCTCTATACTCTAAACTCATAACTCATAGCTATCTGTCATACCCGCTCTCCATTGCTCTCCCACCCTCTTGCTTTCTCTCTTTTTTTCTCTCTTACTGTCATTGTTACAAGAGCTCTCTTGTCCAGACAAGAGAGCCCCTTATCAGGAAAACAGAGTGGGCGTCTTTACACACTGATGACAGCGGGATCTTTTTTTTGTGGACAATCATGTATATTCCACAACTGTACAACTCGGCTGTTGATATTCACTACATGGACTCACTACAGTCAACTGTTATACTAAAGTCATTCTGGCATTATTTCCATATATAGTGTGCACATCTATTTTCATACTAAGTAAACATTGTAGTCACTGATTTACATATTAATGTTTCAATAGTGTCCTCTAGTACTGCAGTGTCTTACCTTGCGTTGTTTTTCCGGTTGTCAATGTGATCCTGTGGTTACCCACATAGGCCTACAGATACTGATGCTCTGTGTTTTGTTTACAGGATAAACAGAACATGTTTTGACATCATGCACCATCATGAAACTACGCAGTAAAATGGAAAGCGAAAGGGAGTAAGGGACTAAGGGTTCCCACATTGGAAATGACAAGTACAGCCAATTCCTCACCCATGATAAATGTTGGTTTTAGGTGAAAATACAGGTAAACCAACAGTAGACAATAAAGCTAATCCCTGAACAAATCACTGACCATTTGTTTGAGTCTTGTGTTTGATGCAGTTGTCAAACATTCTGTGCTGACATTAAGTGTTATGATAAACCTTGTTTAGTAAATATAAAAAATGTTGATGCAGTGTCATGGTACAATACATTTTCAGGAACATGTTGACACCTTTTTAAATGTGATTTATTACCTCAACCAAGGAGGTTTCGGTTAGGTTTGTTGGTTGGTTTGTTTGTCTGTTTGACAGCAGGATTTAGGAAAACTACTTGCTCAATATTTCATGAAACTTAGTGGAAGGGTGTAGAATGGGCCGTGAAAGAATCCATTCGATTTTGAAGCGGAACCAAATCATGGGGCGGATACACGCACTATTTTTCACTTATGCAAACGGCCTTGGCACAGTTGTGCGCTCTAAGGTAGCCTATAGTTTTTTTATTTTGCTGACAACGTGACCTTACTGTGTACTGTGAGTTTACCTGAAATTCCTGCTTGTTCAGAAGATTCCACCATGGTGGCAAACCTCAGTACTTCCACTCAGATGCTGGGAAAAGAGTTCTGTGGGAAGACATCAACTTGTGTGACATCTCTGTGTGTTTACAGTAGAAACAAAGCCTTCCCTTGATAAATATCACCAGAACAGCATTGTATCTGGTTTGAAAAGGAGTTGTAGGATCACGGGCGCCTGTGGTTGGACTTCATACTGACTAACAGAACTTGACTTACCATCACTTGGCAGACTTAGTCATATTATTTATTGGGGCTTCATCCGGGACGCAAATTGACTTTTCTGATCCTGAGTTCGTCCAATATTTGTTTCATCAGACATCATCATGGCTGATTCTAGTTTCCCTTTACCACCAGAGGATTACTGTCCACTGTGTGTGAACGCACTGAGAGACCCGGTCACCATCCCCTGTGGTGACACCTACTGCCTGGAGTGTATCAAGATCTACTGGGACCAGTTTGACCACATGGGTGTGTACAGCTGCCCACAGTGCCGCGCCACCTTCACACCACGGCCCGTGCTGAGACGCAATCTGCCAGACGTGAATCACGAGCCACGACGACAGCTCACTCCTTTCCCCGACATGCACCGCGAATCCTTCTGCGATTTCTGCGTCGGCCGTCGCAACAAGGCTGTTAAGTCGTGCCTCATGTGCCTGGCCTACTATTGCGAAACGCACGTCAAGCCACACTATGAGTCATCCACCTTCAAGAGACACAAGCTGGTGGATGAGACGGGCCACCTGGACAGGAAAATCTGCCCCCAGCATGAGAAAGGCCTTGAGCTGTTCTGTCGCTCTGACCAGATGTGTATCTGTGTGCTGTGTACTGTCAGAGAGCACCGCAGCCACAACATTACCTCAGCAGACGAAGAGCGCGTAGAAAAACAAGTGAGTGTGAATTGGTTGTGAGTCAACATGTGTGACACATATTGGCCTTGTATGCACTGAATAAACTGCGTGACAGACTGCGGTCTTTTAATTGTCATGTTCTTCCAACAGAAAGTGCTGGTGGTCACCCAGTCTGAGGTCCAGTACATCATTCAGGAGAGGATGAAGGAGCTGCAGGAGCTCAAACACAATGTTGACGTTCTCAAAGTAAGATCAGACGTTGCCTAATCAAACATAATTGTGTATATACATTTTAAGATGCAATGATGACAATAATGTGTTTTTGGTAGGAGATATAATATGACCTGAGATGTTATACAATAATGTCCATGATAAAGGCAATATGTATAAAATAAAATACTTTTTTGAATCAAATATCACTCCACACCCAGTCCTAAAACTTCTTGACAAACTGCTTTCTCTTTTAGAGTGGTGCTCAGCGAGCACAGGCAGAAAGTGATAAGACCTTCCACGAAATGCTGCAGGCGGTGGAGCGCTGGAAAGCTGAAATCCATCAGATGATAACGGCCAACATGCAGTCGGCGATGTCGCAGGCTGAGGGCTACGTGGACCGCCTGGAGCAGGAGATACTGGAGCTACAGCGCAGAGATGCAGAGCTGCGGCAGATCCTCGAAACAGAGGACAACATTCACTTTTTGCAGGTGCTGACAGATCCTACAGGGCTGCAAGAAATACTATGTCTTAGTACTTCGAGAAGTTTACACATTAGACATTGGAATCTATGACCTGCATGTACTCTGGTTGCCATCTTATTCAGGCTGACCAGAATAATGTATTGTGTCTAACATATAAATACTGCTAATAATAAGGGTCCTCATATACAGGATCAATGCTTTCTTCATATTAAAAATTGATCAGCAGTATTAGTATCAGTATAAAACTACTTTGTAGGTGGCAATGTATTTACATGTTAATGGTGAATGAAAAAGGGCAATAACTGCAGGTATTGTTTTTATTCTTTTGGTAAAGGCTACTTTTTAGTTTGTGTTTCTGACTTGTTTACTGTAGCCCCTATCTCTTGTTGAATAGAATTTTCCGACCCTGTGCGTTGCTCCTGAGGCCATGGTGCCCAAAGTGCTCATCAACCCTCAGTTCTCTTTTGGAGAGATGAGCAAGACGGCCACCGAGATGAAGGAACATTTGGACGACATCTGTAAGAAGGAATTGAGCAAAATCTCCAAGACAGGTTTGTGTTTGGTAGATGATATTGACTAAATATCTTTATACTGTGAAAACTTTAAAGTGGGCCAGTAACAGGCTAACGTAATGCTGTATCATCTTCACAGTTAGTGAAACCCCAGTGTACATACTTTTGCCAAGAAATGGAGACAAACGACTCAAAGGTACGTGTCCATTTACTGAAATATGTAAAACTTTACAATCAAGCACACATGAATATAGATTATATAGATTGTATGTAGATAGAAGGTTTCAAAGTTCTCTCATTTGATTTCTATAATAATGTAATTATCCTTAGATTTTTTTTTTTTATCTACGGATTTTTTTTTTTTTTAAGATAAAAAGTGTCACAAAATAATGTGTGTCCATGTTTTCATATCCAACAGTTCCTTCCAGAGCTGATTTTCAGGAGCCAAAAACCAGGACGGACTTCTTAAGATGTGAGTTCATAGTTCAGTTCCTTGACGACAGCAATATGCATTTATGTTTATCATTATAGTATTATCCAGACGTGAGTCCCAAGTAATTTTTTCCTGGGCAAGTCAAGTCAAGTCCCAAGTCAAGTCATTTGTTTCCTCCAAAGATACTGCAGTCTTACCTGCTGTATTTAGTCTTTATAAAGAGAAAATACAAGGTATATGTACAGTAACTGTCTAAAAATTATTCATTGGCCAATTTACAATAAACACTAACAATACATTTAATTTATAATTATTGATATGCAGTGA
>CALSBV010011218.1:446722-459653 GCA_943590825.1 Bovichtus diacanthus | reverse complement strand
AGAGGAGGAGAGAGGAGATGAGAAGAGAAAAGAGAAGAAGAGAGGAGGAGAGAGGAGATGAGAAGAGAAAAGAGGAGAAGAGAGGAGAAGAGAGGAGAAGAGAGGAGAGGAGAAGAGATGAGAGGAGAAAGGAGAGAAGAGAAGAGAGGAGAGAAGGACACAAGAGAGGAGAAGATTAGAGGAGAGGAGATGAGATGAGAAGAGAAAAGAGGAGAAGAGAGGAGAGGAGAAGAGAGGAGAGGAGAGGAGAAAATGAGAGAAGAGAAGAGAGGTGAAGAGAGGAGAGAAGGAAACAAGAGAGGACAAGATTAGAGGAGAGGATAAGAGAGGAGAGGAGAGGAGAAGGAGAAGAGAGGAGAAGATTAGAGGAGAGAAGGAAAC
The DNA here is from genome assembly GCA_943590825.1 of Bovichtus diacanthus. NCBI lineage: Eukaryota > Metazoa > Chordata > Actinopteri > Perciformes > Bovichtidae > Bovichtus > Bovichtus diacanthus. Next base: position 459,272 of record CALSBV010011218.1, on the reverse strand, counting down.
AAGAGAGGACAAGATTAGAGGAGAGGAGAAGAGGGGAGAAGATTAGAGGATAAGAGAAGAGAGGAGATGAGAGGAGAAGGAGAGAGGAGAAAAAGAAGGTTTGGGTCGAGAAAAACATGAATGGAAAAGTATGCAAGGATGAGTGAACGAGGGGAGGAAGAAAAAAAGAGGGGAAGAGGGATGCAGATGTCAGAAAACAGCTTACATAAGTGGGAGCATCATGCGTGTATGCACACACACACACACACACACACACACACACACTAATATCCCAGGAATAGTCTTGCGCCCTGAATTTGACTCAAAGTTTTTAAAGAGCCGCTGTGGGCTGAGCTCCCACTGCGAGCGCTGATGCATCATTCATTCAAGACTTCAGGACGGTGCATAAAACACACACCTTCTGCAACAGCTGCACAAAGCCCAGAGACGGAGAAGGGCTCCCTCAATGGACGCCGGTGTGCGGAGGCTTTTTGTTTTGTTGTTGCACTGTGCGGCACAAACGTCCCCGCGGCCACAGCTCGAGGCGGCGAGGACGAATACATCAGTAAAGTACTGATTGTTTGTGGAGAGGCTGGAGGTCACTTCAGAGAAAAATCTCATCTGATGGAGTAGATGTTTATTCATGTTCATGACACACATCTGGAGGAGAGGAGAGGAGAGGAGAGGAGAGGAGAGGAGAGGGGAGGAGAGGGGAGAGGAGGAGAGGAGAGGAGAGGAGGAGAGGAGAGGAGAAGAGAGGAGAGGAGAGGAGAGGAGAGGAGAGGAGAGGAGGGGAGGGGAGAAGAGAGGAGAGGAGAGGAGGAGAGAGGAGAGGAGAGGAGAAGAGAGGAGAGGAGAGGAGGAGAAGAGAGGAGAGGAGAGGAGGAGAAGAGAGGAGAGGAGAGGAGGAGAAGAGAGGAGAGGAGACGAGAAGAGAGGAGAGGAGAAGAGAGGAGGAGAAGAGACGAGAGGAAAGGAGAGGAGAGGAGAGGAGGAGAAGAGAGGAGAGGAGAGGAGAGGAGAGGAGAGGAGAAGAGAGGAGAGGAGAGGAGAGGAGAAGAGAGGAGAGGAGGAGAAGAGACGAGAAGAGAAGAGAGGAGAGGAGAAGAGAGGAGGAGAAGAGAGGAGAAGAGAGGAGAGGAGAGGAGAAGAGGAGAAGAGACGAGAAGAGAGGAGAGGAGAAGAGAGGAGGAGAAGAGAGGAGAGGAGAAGAGAGGAGAAGAGACGAGAAGAGAGGAGAGGAGAAGAGGAGAGGAGAGGAGAAGAGAGGAGAGGAGAAGAGGAGAGGAGAAGAGAAGAGAGGAGAAGAGAAGATGAGGAGATGAGAAGAAAGGAGAGGAGAAGAGACGAGAAGAGAGGAGAGGAGAGAAGAAGATTAGAGGAGAGAAGAAGAGGAGAAGATTAGAGGAGAAGAGAGGAGAGAAGAAGAGAGGAGAGGAGAAGATTAGAGGAGAAGAGAGAAGAGGAGAAGATGAGGAGATGAGGAGAAGAGAGGAGAGGAGAAGATTGGAGGAGAGGAGAGGAGAGAAGGAAACAAGAGAGAAGAGGAGAAGATGAGATGAGGAGAAGTCACTTACTGTATTCAGAAAGAGGCAAAGATAAGAAAAAGGAAGTAGAAAAGCTTAAAAAAATGTGTCGTCTTCACCTGGTTATTAAATGCTGCGTTATCAGAATCAGAAAAACCTTTATTCGTCGCACATTCGGAAAGAGACAGTGCAGACAAATATAAAATAAGTACAAATTAGAATAACAGTAAACATTTCAGAACCTGCTACTTTACTGAGGATTAGTCCTCAAAACATTTGTTTGTTCACCGACAGCGTGCAGTACAGATGTGATTTTGATCTGCTTTATCTGAGCCTTGCAACCCATTAAAATGTGTCCACATCAGCGGAGACGCCCGTCCCCGGGATCAGCTGGGACGCCGCTCGCCTTCGCCTTTCAGGCTCAGCGGCGAGCTTTACAGTAGGACAGACAAACGCTGACGGGCAGAATATCTAAGGGGAGAAAAGGACAACGATGGATCCTTAAAGATTTACATCGCAACCCAGGAAAAAAAGCAGGGACTTCGAGGAACTTTAAAGTGCTTATCGGTGGTTGCTGGGTCGCGGCGGCGGCGGCGGCGGCGAGCTTTAACCATCTATAAACTCTTCCAGTACACAGAGCGTCGTAAAGAGCAGAGCGTCCAACAACCCAAGGAGTCCGTCCACCCCTTCCTCTGTCCATCTTGCATCCTGCCGTATTTTGCAAACTGTTGTGGAAAATTTAATGAAGCTATACACGCACACACACACACACACACACACACACACGGGGCTAACTCAGTAATAGTTTCAAGGCTGGCCCAACAGCCCTGTGGAAAATATGACTGCCTTCTCTTTTCCACTGGCAATTTACACCAACAGGACGCCTGCTTTTTTCCCCTCCTCAACTCTTCACCCCCCCCCCCCCCCCCCCCCCCCCCCCCCCACTCCCCCCTCTCGCTCTCTCTCTCTCTCTCTCTCCGACTTTTTCTCCGTCTCTTTTTGCTTTCTCTGTTAAATGGAAACATGTTGATCAAGCAGCCACAGCTGCGGAGGGACCGCTGTTTGGGAAAAGAAAACTCTGTAGGTACAGTGTATGTGTGTGTGAGTGTGTGCCAGGAGACAGAACATGGAATTCTTTAACAGCCTGAATTGGTGCTGTGTCACATCATGTTTCCCATGTTTACCACAGGGTGTGTGTGTGTGTGTGTGTGTGTGTGTGTGTTTTAAGAGTAGCTGCGGTACGGTAAATGCACTTTTTTTTTGTGCAGAACATTCAACAATGGGACAGAATCGATAAAGAATTTCAAAGAAAAAGGAAAATGTGAGAGTTGACGAAATAATGTCACAAGCAAGGTCCGTTCATGGCGAGTTTACACGACACGATTTCAGCCCAGATTTTCCCGCTCGCGGCGCAGACGCCTGAGAGAGATATCGCAGGTTAGATATCTGGACCTGTGTGAGAATTATTTTGCATTAATTTACAAAATGTACAAAAACATAGTGCCGCCATTTTTTTTTTTTGAACATAAATACTGTTCATACGTGCTGATTCATGCATTTTGACCGACTCCGCTCTGAAGCTGCTGTTCATGAAACCCAACACTTCCTTCAGAGGTTTCACAATAAAAGTTTTCCAGGGAAGAGCAGGGATTATCCCCGATGACCCGCTGGAAGCACTTTAATCCGAAACAGATGGGAGAAGTGTTGACTCGGCATTAAAGAGCAAACGGGAGGAACAGCAAATTAACAAACGGGAGGAAGAGATTAATGTCATTTCATTCGCCAGCAAACATCTCTGACTCTGTTTTCTCTTGTCCGGCATGTGTGTGCATCGCCCAGAACCGAAATATAGTCGGCGTGAGGATCAAAGAAACTCCTCTTTAGTGGTCATTCGGCTATTTGATACGACAGCGAAGGTACTTTTCCAGGACTAATTATGGAAGAAACCTTCACGTGTGTTGTGTGTCATGAAAGCAGGAACCCGCAGATACACACACGCTAACACACACATGCACATGCACACACGTCAGTTGTGTACGTTGGACAGAAGGGAGAGTGACCTCACTTCTCCAGACTTCAGGACTGGATACACACACATAATTACACACGTGCACATGCAAAATCATACAGCAATCATTGACTAACATACATGCCGCAGACACACACACACACACACACATTTGGGGTTAAACCCAGTCTCTCTTCAGTGGTTTTGCTGGGTTACTGGTGTGGAAAGTAGAAGACTAAAGGAAACAAAGAGAGACCCCCACCCTGTGTTGACGCTCCATCTGAAGACCCTGCAGGCTTTTCTGTGAGTTCATCCCAGAGTTAGAAACACTTTCTTTTTTAAAAAAAACATATTTCCGCCTTTTATCTGATTTTGGCTTTTCTTCTAGACATATTTTATTGACCAATTAAACTGCATCTCAACTCTCCAATGGAGATTTCCTCTGTTTTTTTTTTTTTTTAAAACCCATATTTGTTGGTTTAGTTTGGAAGTTGCGGTAGTTTGAGTCGGTCGACTTTTCTCCCTTCAGGACGAACCACATAATATTTCACTCCTACGAACACACTCAACCCCCCCCACAGGTCACCTATGGAAGCCTGCAGGGGACAGCATTGTTTTTTGTTTTTTTATTTGTGTGTGAAAAGAAGCCAACAAGTGAAACATGAAGCTGTGGGAATGCAGAGCGTGGCACGATTATTCGTCAGCTGCAGTGTACAACCACTCATGTTTCGTGGAGCACTTATGCCAGATCATTGCTGGCTTTGCACATTATAATAATTATAATTGACTTTTTTGCACATTCCTGCACAAACTGTACATCTCCTCCTCTCTAAAAACAGATATATTTGTAAGTATTTCTTATATTTGTTCATATTCTCTATGCTGCATTTTTCTATTTTTCTATTATGGCTCTTGAAATTTTGTATTTTGTGTTTATCATTGTGCCCCAAGCACCAAGACACATTCCTTTTATGTGCAAACCTACTTTCCCTGAGTCCGATTAGCAGGAAAAACCTGTGCAGCTAAAGTCCTAATCCGTCAGGTTTTTACTTCTTGCTGCTGTGGTGCTTCTGCATCTCAGAGATCATCTGGAAATGTTAGGATGCGTGTGTGTGTGATCATGTGGAGATCCATTTCCATTTCTACTCCAAAACTTAGTTTGTGGGTAAAAAAGTGTCGTGGTCAATGTGAAGCGATGGATCAGAAAGTTCGATTATTTCCCCGTCACAGAGCAGCTTTAAGTTTGGAGTATTTCCGTTGTGTAACTGAGGCTTTTATAACAGCAATTCAGCAGCAGAAGCACTGTAACCTTGGCACACCGAGAACTTCCTCCTCCCACACACACACACACACTTGCACGCACACACACACACGCACACACACACCCTCATCCTGTCTCAGCAAAGCTGCCTGTGCTGCTACCTCCCACACACATACTCTATTCAGGGCACACGCACACACACACACACACACACACACACACCACACACACACATTTTCTGACAGAAATATCCAGTAGCATAATTGACTTCCTATCTGCTGTAAATCACTGTCTTCTAGCTGTCTGCTCAAGTGTGTGTGTGTGTGTGTGTGTGTGTGTGTGTGTACATCACAGTTCAGATTAAGTTCATTTCATTCATCTATCGCACTCTCTCTTAGGTTTAATTTCAGTCATTTCTGCAGAGCCTCTTCTTTCCGTCTCTTTCTGCTTCCTTGTTCTTCGCACATGAGATCTGCAGCGATGCCTCGGCTTCACGGATGATTGACAGCACTAAATTAAAACAAAACGTGGTCGCTTCAACACGAACAGTAGGCAACTTAAGTCCATGGATTACAAAGTAAGGACGTTTTTACACCGAGCACAGACTCTAGAGACTTGAAATAATGACTTTTAGCTGATGATATTTTTATTTCAGAAATGGATTTATTTCTATTTCTGCTTCGGTGGCCAATCATGATTCCCTCCTCGGATGTTTTCAAGTGGAACTCAACCCTCACACACTGTAGCGTGATGCCGGAAGCAGCCACTCGCCTGGTGCTGGAAGAAAGTCACGAACTTGTGAGGCTAATTGGCAAGCTAACATGTAAGCAAGCCAAGCTAGCTGCTGCACTTGTATGTGGACTGATGGCGGAGCAGCTGCATCTCTGTCACAAACACACAGTGGTATATATTTATATATATATATATATATATATATATAGTTGTCTCTGTTTCTCTGTGCTGAACATTAAGTTTCAACGTTGGACACCAACACTATGTTGATGTTAGATGATGGTGTAGTCGCATTCCTATAATTTAGCTTTTGCACGGTGAAATTAAAACTAAAAACCAAAAAGTATCCGGTAAGTTTTTGAGAAATAAAGATAATCAGTGTGCAAAACGGGCGCGCATCTTTCTTGTCACGCTGCTTAGGCCACCGGACGAATCGTGACGTGATATCTGCCTCTTTAGGTCTCAACAATGTTGAATGCTGTCTTTAAAGTTTCTATTTTATTCCCTTAGAAAAAGTGAAGCATGTCGAGCTCCTGATCGGATGCAGAGGCATCAGCGGAGGGATGGGAGCGCTCAGCAGCTGCAGAAAGGAAAGATAAACCTTCATTTAGCAGCTCGGATTTTGAAAGTTGGACGCAGTCGTCTTAAAGCGAGGCGTCGCTAATCGTCCTTTAGTTTTACTCAAAGGGTGGAAATTAGCGTAGGTGCACAGTTGTCCCCTGACAGAGTTGAGTGTTGTTAATTACGCGTGATTCATACCATTCATCATTTCATTGTTAAAAAATCATCAATTTGGTTTTGTCCAAATATCTGTCGATTATCTGTGTTTGGCTGAGTTCATCACCGGTTGTCGTTTTTTTTTGCTAAATTTTTTTTGCACGCGTACACAGACACACACCTGCGTGAATATATCAGCAGTCACCGGCCTTTTCAAACCAATTGGAAGAATTTAATTCGTAAACTCGGGAACATCTCTCGACCAGGTTCATTGTTCAGGTTTTAACGTTGGTCCTTCAGTGAGAACATCTCTCCGTCAAACAGCGACAGCCTCTTTGCACAGCTTCTGTCTTTCAATGCCTTTCAACACTCTCACAGGGAAAAAAAAATAAAAAATCCATCGCAAAAAAAAAAGGCAGAGAGGCTGATTTTTCGCACCCACAAGTGCAGAAAATAGACCAGAATTCGATGCAGCTCCAGTAAAAGTCAGGTCGGGTTTGTGTTTGACTGGAAGAGCTCTCTGTCCACCTACACATATAACCCCGAGGTGACAGCAACACAGCTCGGGCGCTTTCTCTGGAGCTCTCTGGGAAATGTGGGACGTGAGCGGCAGGAATAGAGGCAGGGGAGACGAGTTGAAGTGGAGCAGGTGGTGCGTTCCGTTAAATTGCTCCAGATTAACACCTAAAACGTAAACAAAGAGTCACTCCTCACAACCCAAATAAAGAGATTCCTCCGAGAGGCTGGATCTTTTCATCGGGAGGTAAATCCACATGTGTTGCTCTTCTGCACAAACCGCTTCTCCGCGCTTATAAAGTTGCACACATGTCGTGCTGGGAGCTTCCTGGTTGAACCGCAGCCTCCTGCTGCTGGTGCTCACTGTAGCAGCTTGAGCTCAGCTGCCTTGCTCAAGGGGATGCAGGGTGGTGCCGGGGAAGGAAGCATACGTGAGCCTTTTGCAAACAGCCTGCTTTACACATGACTTTTTCATTTACAACTTCCAACGCTGCGTAAAACTTCTACCTGGCCTGATGTAAGAAAGCAGGTATTGTAATATAACTGCTGAGCAAGTGTATTTTTATTTATAAAACTTCTGGCTGATTTTATTTGGACTGGCACCGAGAAGGTGTTAAAATGTTTTAAATGTGACGTTCACCCAGAAACTAAGAGGGATGTTTCCTCTTGTAGCTCTGCACATCCTCTGCAGATGATAATAATCCTGTTAAAACACAATGTTGTTTTCAAACGACACAGCTCATCATGGTCGTTTCAATCAAAGTGTTTGACCTCTGATTTCTTATTTATCTTAATTTGATGGTTTTTTGTTTGTTTGTTTTCTTACAAAATCCACATACAGTATCTTTAATTCTGACAGATAAAAGTCCAACTTCTTCTTGCACATTATTGTCCACATCATTTGTATGTTTGATGTTCAACTTGTTGAATAAAATATATATATATATATTTAACTCAATGAATATATACATGAATAAATGATGAGGTGCACAAGGACTGGCCTGCTTCCAGACTTCTGTATCTCCGCCCACATCAGCGATTCAGACCCGTCTCATTTCAGAGTTTTATTGGACCACAGCCAGAAAAATGGCAACGAAAATACCAAAAAGTGTGGATGAGACAAACTTCTCGCCAGACTCAAACCACAACAGTGGGATAACTCTGCAAAACCTTCAATCACAAATAGTCACTTTCTACAGCCCTTGTTATGGTTAAATATGGGGACGTAGACATAAAGTTAGGGTGAAGCCACTATAGTGTTTGATTGAGGAAAAGACTGTTTGCTGGTATCAGGACAAGATGACCCTCGAAGCTAAACCTGCGCTGCATTAAATCATCACAGTCAAGAAACCTGGTCGTCATGCCAGCAGATGGACCAATTCCACACACACTTAAACACCCTCAAACACACACACACACACACACACACACACACACACACACACACACACACACACTCTGCAGTCCAGCTTATTGTTCCAGTAACTCCTGTCTCCCTCCAGGTAAAACAAAGGTAGTGTTTTAATGGAGGGGTGTGTGGTTTCGGTCCAGTTGGGGCCAAACAGAGCAGAGCCAAAAAACAAACACACTGCCAGCTGCCATGCCCCCCCCCCCCCAGCCCCCCCCCCCTCTCTGGCTGTATAAAGTGGTTAATCACTGAATGGAAACCATTAGTAACATGTTTAAATAATTTACAGAGCGTCTGACCACCCAAAGTACCAGAACACTTCGCCTACCACTCAGAAATACGAACCCCGCCTTTGTGTGTGTGTGTGTGTGTGTGTGTGTGTGTGTGTGTGTGTGTGTGTCTAATCCATGCATACATGTATTTGGTGTACGATAGCGGTGGTGCAGTAACCTGATATCAGCTGGCATGGCTCCACATCCCATTTCAAAACACAGGGTGCTTCATACGTCTCCTTGGTGCTCTCCCTAAATCTGTACTGTTGAGGTCTCTTTGTTGTGTCCTTGTTCACTAGTTTGTATCCTTGTGTCTTTTCTTTGGTCTTTTGTTTCTTCAACTCTGTTTGTTGTGTCCTTGTCCGCTCATTCGTAACCTTGGTCCCTTTCGTTGGTCTTTGTTTGATAATCATTGTCTTGTTCTTGTGTCCTTGTTCCCTCTTCTTTACACTTTTCTTTCCCCTTTCTTTGTTTTTGGTTTCCTCGTCTCTTTCCTGTCATCCTTATTCCCTCACCTGAGTCCTTAATCCCTTTCCTTTGTCCTTACTCTGTTGTGTCATAGTTCCCTTATGTATTCTCCTGTGTCATTCTTTCCTTCCTGTTTTCTTCTTTATTTATTTGTGCTTTGCTCACGGTTTTATGATTAGAAATATATTATGCTGCATATGTAAAAGAGTGACAGACAGGGCAAGACGAACACACACACAGACACACACAGACACACACACACACACACACACACACACACACACACAGACACACACAGACACACACAGACACACACAGACACACACACACGCAGATACTTTCTGTCTGTTTTTGTGTCAAAGGAATTCAAACCATTCCAGTTGGTATGCGGCTCCCTGGCAGGCCAATTTAAGAATAACTAGCCACACAAGCACACACACACACACACACACACACACACACACACACACACACACACACCAGAAGCCAACTCTGCCCTCGGTCTGGGCCTTTCATTGAAAGTAAACGAGAGGTTTATCTACTGCATATCTGAACACGACTGTAGGAGAGGGATTATTGCTGTATGTATGTGTGTGTCAGAGAGAGATAAACACACACACACACACACACACACACACACGCTCAAACACACATGCTGATAATGATACAAGTAGGGGACGGAGATTTGCACAAATGTTGATCTATTGTCTTGTCATTTTGGCAACATTATTCCCAACTGTCATTCCAATGAAGCTGGATGAAATGAAGTGAAAGAGAAAGAGAGAGAGAGAGAGAGAGAGAGAGAGAGAGAGAGAGAGAGTGCCTCCGGCCCAATAAGGATTGAAGCCTCCCACACACTTCATAGAGCACCACACACACACACACACACACGGCCTTCTGTTCGTACTGCATGGTTAATGCCCACACAGTATTCATACCTCCAGGGTTTGGGCAGACATGTGATTGTGTGTGTGTGTGTGTGTGTGTGTGTGAGTACTTGTACTTACCTGCCTGCACCTCAGCTCTCTTGTGTATCAACTCGTCTCTGTTTAACATCTGTATTGTGAAGCACAAGAGGTTTACAGAATATGTGGGATAGTGAGAGCCAGCAGAGATCTGCTTCTGCCCTGTTGTGTGAGGAACTGGTGTTTTGGAAGAGGCCACCAAAGGACAGAACAACTTAAATGGATTCCACAAACAGCCCGGAGCTCGCGAAAATAATTTATTTTTATTGCTAACTTATCCGCCAAGTGTTTTTTTCACAAAGATTATTGTTGTTGAAAAAAAATAGGGCTGGATATTAAGCCTCAATTCAAAACTTTTAAGTATCGAAAGATGACGTCAGAAGTCTGTTCAGATTTGTGCTGTTGTTTAATTACTCTTTGATCAGACACTTCATGAGTTTAATGCGTTTTGACAATTTTTGACAGTATTTTCTGATTGTTAATTCAGAAAAGAGAGTTTTCCGGAACATAAGTTGGTGATTTGGTGCACAGTGCAAAAGTATAAAAACCTAATATCACATTTAAAATAAGAACTTTTAAAAATAGAATATGAAAAACTATAGAAAAAAAAATATAAAAATATATCTGTTACACCAAAATGTCTGTTTTTAAATTGTACAGTTGTGCAGGAACTTGCAAATTATTGTCCAGCGGATGTAAAAGTACAAAGATATGTGCAAGATACTAAAGGCATCAGGAGAAATACCAAGACCTTTTCAAATCTTTGGGGCCTTTCAATTGTCTGCGAGTTCAAGTCCGGTTGTTCTATGAATCGAAGGAGGTGTTTGCATTTACTCCACCTCACATGCACGCTGTTGTATGCAGTCACGCCTGCTCGTGATTGGATGACTCAGGGCACATTGTAGGGCACATGTTCACAAAAAAGAAAGGTCTGTTGTTCTAAGAAAAGGATGCAGTGGGTATACAACACCACCTAGATCTATTTCCATGTCTATGAAAGCCGATCTGATCTCTGCTCCTTCATGTTAAGTAACTCCGGTTATTTAAAGGATTCTGACAAATCACTTTGTGTGAGTGTTTGAGTGTGTGTGTGTGTGTGTGTGCTTTACTATTTTTACCTCAGAGTATAGCCTCTGAATGCGCCTTGTTCTGACCTACCTACAACTTGGGTGTCTCGTCATGCCCCTTGCCAGCCTACACACACAAACACACAACTGGCATTCACACTTCCCACGCTCACACACACACACACACACACACACACACACCAGAGGAGCTATGTCTCTCCTACGCACAGGAACTGGAGCAGGTGCCGGTGCATGTATGAATAAAGCTTTATGTAAGCCATTCACTACACACTCCCACTAACTGTAGACTGAGATCATTCAACACTTTCATTACAAAACCAGTCAACCTTACGTAAGGTTAAACTGCTTTAACCGAGAATCATCTGCATGCTTTAAGGTCAAACCCACGGCTGGGTTATTATGCGTGTGTGTGTCAGGAGGTCAGGTAGCTGTCGAGGTGTGTGTGATGGCAGACGGTGAAGCTGCGACCCCAAATGGCAGCAAGAGTAAAAGTAAGTGATTGAATTTTGAGAACTTCAGTAGCCAAAGATGGTGATAAGGAATCTAAATGTGGCTGTTGTTGAAACTAAGATGTTGAACTTCCATTGGTGGTCGTTATACACTGTGTATATATATATATATATATTTATAATAGTTGGTCGTGTGTGAAAATGATCTCTTTCCAAAGGCCATGGCTGGCAGCAGAAATGCATTTGGTCAAATCAGGTGAATTTGTGGCATTGGAAATAGAAAGGACGGGATGTTTCCTGCTGTAAAAAACAAGCTTTTTTGAAATGAGCTTCACTTCCCTCTAAAGGGAAGACTTGGTAAATCAAAACCCAGCGCCATCATATTACCGTACATGCCAAAGCTACTGGATGGCTATTAGAGGGAACCCTCAAACATTCTTCCCATTGCACATTTTATGAATGCTGAAAATGTTTGGGTTACATCTTACAGCTCTCCGGGATCATTAACCTGGATCAGGGCATCAGAAGGTGTGAGATGCTCCTGGATCTATGTCCCGAGTTACATTTCTTCCTGTGGGTGTCAGATGATAGGAAGCCTAGAATAAAGCAACACTGGCTCAGCGTAGGATCATGAATCGAGGAGGAACCTGGATTATTATAGAAGTTTGTTGTTGTTTTTTTACGAGCGCTGCATCTTTAGACTAACACCCAATTGTACTCCAATCCAAATTGACCCTGGCCTCATTCCTCACGAACACTAATCTGCTCCCGCTTTCTGGCACATTCCAGCTCCTGTAGCTTTACTTCTTCCGTCTGTGCGGTGCATGCGATGCGTGCCACAGGCGGTAAATGACACATAAGCCATGACGCTACAGTGCCGGGTTTCACCCTTAACCGAATCCTACCACACACAGTGCTGTCAGTGCCAACTTTACCTCTAAGTCATCACCACAGATTGTCTACATTTTGCCTGTCAGCTGACCCTCCTACTAACCAATCATCCGGAGTTCGACGGCCAAACTGAATATCCATTGGCTCTATCAGTCCACATTCTTGCACTCTTAACACTATGGAAAACATAAAAATATGACCCAGGTCTGAGCTAATGTTTCTCGTGTGTGTGTGTGTGTGTGTGTGTGTGTGTGTGTGTGTGTGTGTGTG
>CALSBV010011218.1:430604-446712 GCA_943590825.1 Bovichtus diacanthus | reverse complement strand
GTGTGTGTGTGTGTGTGTGTGTGTGTGTGTGTGTGTGTGTGTGTGTGAATAATACAAGGAACACAAGGTAGCCCAAAGTTAACATTCTTACTTCTAAGAATACAGCTTGTTTTCCTCAATTGCTATTTATAGATCTCACATTGGGCCCCCAGACACACACGTCATTGAGGCTTGCTTACCAGCACTGAGTCCGCACTGTGTGTGTGTGTGTGTGTGTGTGTGTGTGTGTGTGTGTTTAGATGTGAATGTGTGTACGTGTCGCAATCAGAGTGTGAGGGAGGTTGTTTAAAGCCCGAGATGAGGAAATACAAAGTAAAACTGCAACTTCAGCAGGTGTGTGCGTGTGTGTGTGTGTGTGCGTGTGTGCGTGTGTGCGTGTGTGTGCTCTGCGGCTCTCCGCTGTCAGGTGTTGGTGTGGTTGAGAAACGTTAAACAGCGGAAATACACACACATACGCTGTGTCTACTGCAGGGTTTGCAGTGCAGTTGCAATGCCTGCAAGTATCGTGTCTACCTAGTATATGTGTGTGTCTCTTTCTGTTTCTGTGTGTGTGTGTGCTTGTTCTTTTGTTTGCTTTTTGAAAGAGTACATACCAAGTAAGATCAAACTATGACTCCCAGAGAGGAAGCAAAGGTGCTAGTGCTGATGGCTGCTCTTCGACTTGGCCTTTTTGGACGCCTACACACATTATGACACACCGACGTCACTTCCACAGCGCTATTTATAAGCCTTTGTGTCTTTTTAGGAACAGCGTGGGTTTGCTTTGCATCGGTGACTCACTGAGTGGAAGGAGGAGGGAGGGAGGGAGGGAGGGAGGGAGGAGGGAGGGAGGAGGAAGGGGTGGAAAAGGCAGAAAGCACAGATGGATTCCTGTGTGAAGAAACTAACTGAGCAATCAATGACATTTACATTCGCACATCAGGCATGACAACTTAATGAGTCCTCTCTGTACAACAAAGTATGTTGTGTTCGCAAAATGTTATTGAAATGTTGTAAATCTTATTGTACAACACAAAACCAAACTTGAGTTTTTGATTGTATTTATGGATCCTTTTGTATAACAAAACTATTTGGCTTTCTCTCTTTTGTTTCTGTGCAGGTCTTTGGTTGAGAAAACTGGATGACGTTTGAAGCTAAGGAAAGAGGATCTACAAGCACTTTTCGTCAGTAAAGTTAGTATTTACCCTTTGATTATATTCAGTATGTTTTTTTACCTTCATTTACTGCAGCTAATAAACACACTGTTAATTTACAGAAGTTGACAAATGTTTCTTTTTGTGTCCTCTCCAGATCACTCAAGGATTCTTCTGTCATTAGATGAACCGGACAGAAAAACAACGCACAGCAACATTAGTGTTTACAAAATGGCAAAAGGAGAGAAACATTTCTGATGTTATCCACTAAAGCTCCCCTTATATTTCCACTTCCTGATTCCTGTTTCCAGCCTGGCTTTACAATCAGTCTATTTCAGCAATGGACGGGTACTTCCTGTTTCTGTGAACTTGTTGGCAACCCTCAAAGGTTCAGCTATCATGACTGGTAGTTTTGGGACCTTGTAACCCTCCAGAACCCACCCTCCCAACTCCCCACCCTCTTCTAACCCCCTGAAGAGCTTCACGAAAATGGAGGCTCGTGAATCTGCCGCTGGGCAGAGATGCTTAAATAAGGAACTAGTGAAGGAGAAGGCACCTCTGCAAAGAAAGTGGGCGTCCGAGCCCTCTGCTACCACCAAACGAAGCACTTTTGCTGACCAAGAGGCAAAACACCGTGAGAGTTTGCCTTGTGGTGCCACGGGGGGATCAGCACCCCAGCAGAAATACGCAATTACAGGGAATTCTGGTAAGCTGCTATCTGGACCTTCTGCAGTTGGGGCCATGGGAGGTCCGCCATCTCAAGACCCCCAAGGACCCTTTGCTCAGGGGTTCCCAAGGGGATACTCCTACCAACTCAGCCAGCCGTACCCTCAGCACCCCCAAACTGAGCGCTTCCTCTCAGGAGCCAAACCCCAGCCAGGTCTAGAGCCTCATGCCTGGCCATTTGCTGGCCAGTTGCCCTCGGATGACCTGTACCCTGTAGGACACCCAGGACACACTCATCCTCATGGGCCGGGGGCAGGGAGGTTTCCCCGCCAGAAATCTCCAAGTTTACCCAGCTCATTCGGACAGTATTCTCAGTCAGGCCCTGAGCCTGGAGAGGAGGGCTACAGCAAAAAAGAGCAGAAGCCGAAAAAGCCTGGTAAGTACATCTGTCACTACTGTGGTCGAGCTTGCGCCAAGCCCAGCGTCTTGAAGAAGCACATCCGCTCACATACTGGAGAGAGGCCATATCCTTGTGTACCCTGTGGCTTTTCCTTTAAAACTAAGAGCAACCTTTACAAGCATCGCAAGTCCCATGCTCATGCCATCAAGGCTGGACTCGTACCATTTTCAGAGCTAGCTGTGGCTCGCAGTGGGGACATGGACCAGGCATCCCCAGCGGGAGATGCTGAGGTCCACTCGGATGGAGAGCAGAGTACCGACACAGATGAGGAAGGTGTGGAGGGCTCTACCATGCTGACGGACAAAGACAGCCCCATCCCGCAGATCCCCTTTGAAGCTGACAAGAATACAGGTAATTTTCCCATCTTGAGAATCATCCATACAAGATCTTAAAATGCATAAAGTTCTCAGTTCTCATCACAGTGAAATTTGTTAAGGTTTTTAATGCATTAACTTAAAAAATGCATGTCTAACTATGTTCAGCTGCAGTCATTCACTCCCTACATGTCTATATTTTATGTCTTATAATTTTTTGCTCAATTCTAATCTGTTTACTTTTTTCTATATCATGCTCATCTCATCTCTTACTGTGTAGGTGGTGTGGAACCAGCATATGCAGACTCAGCTGAAGAGCTGCTGGTGGGATCTATAAAAGTGCCTATCCTTATTGTACCCAAGCCTGGGGGAGTCCCCTCCATGGGGATGGAGTGCCCACCCTTTCAGGACATAAAGGGGTCACACCACATGTTGGCATCACATGCTGGTGTAAGAGCGCATTCACTGGATGACTCCCCTACCATCAAACAACGTTTGGCCCTGAGGCTGAATGAGAAAAAAGGTCAGGACTCTGACTCTGCCATATCCCAGTCCCTGAACCTCCTCAGCCCTCACAGCAAGGGCAGCACAGACTCTGGCTACTTTTCACGCTCTGAGAGTGCAGAGCAGCAGATCAGCCCTCCAAATACTAATGTCAAGACGTACGAAGAGATTATGTTTGGTCGGACTTGGTACTGCCGACCCGACTCCAGATCTAGACAGTCTATCACAGTTGGCATGGCAGGGGCAGACCCCAGCAGCCTAGCTAGCTTAAAGCAACCGGGGGCTATTCTGGACATGGGGAAGATAGCTGAGGATCATATCTGTTTCAGAGGGGATGTAGGAGTCTCGGGAGATCCCAAGCAGTATCCAACGGGACCCTGTCAAAGCAGTACAGGCCTTCTGGAGCCTCCATCAGATTCTGGGACCCTTGTTAGGAGTAACTCCATGCCAACTTCTTCCCCTCCTAACCTAAGTGTCCCCCCAGCGATTCGAGGCAGCCACTCATTCGATGAGATGATGGCGCCGGATGATGTGTTTTACCCACCAGGGCGCAGACTCAGAAGACAGGCTGCATTTGAACATTCAGCCAATGAAGCCCATGTAGGAGAGGCTGAGGGCTATGGACACATGCCCAAGAATTTAGCTTCATCTCTAGGTATGAAGCTTGGTGAGCGCAACCCAGGAATCCCAGAGCACATTTCCTACAGCTCATATGGTACTAAAATTAGCATGTCAGAAATAGCCACAAGAAAAAGGAGGAAAGAGAAGAGTGTTGGGGATGAAGAGGACAGCCCTGGGCACTGTGACAGTAGCTGTAGTGGTTCAGTGGAGATGATAGGGGACTATGAGTTTAAACAAGGTAGTCTTGATGGGTCAAGAACCACCCCAACAGGAAAGGGCTCTCTTCACAGCGCTCATAGCCAGTCTGACAGCTTTGATACCTGTGCCAGCATGTGCTCTGAGGACATTTCATTGTTTCCTGACTCTGAAGGCAGGAAGGCAGCTGTGAATGTCATATCAGTCATCCAGCACACCAACTCCCTCAGCCGGCCAAATTCCTTTGAGAAGTCGGAGTCCTTTGAGCATCCAGGTTATCAGCCTTCAGATAAAGCTCTATCTAGCCAGTACTCTGAACAATCTGATACAGATATCTTTGAAGACGCTCTGAGTCCTGAATCTGCCCTACTGCTAAGGGCAGAGAGCATGGAGCAGCAGCTACAAAGTGACAGTGACCTGGCTTCCCTCTCATCTTCATCAGCTGCACCATCACCTGGCCAGCCTTATCAAGGCCCACACAAGCTAGTCCGACAACCCAACATCCAAGTTCCTGAGATCAGGGTGACGGAGGAGAAAGACACAGAAACTCCCATGACAAAGGAACCGGATAAGCAGCCGCAGCATGTGGAGGAGTTCCAGCTGCCACAGAGGAGCGATACGCTCGCCCAGATGCCATCGGAAAAGCTCCCACCCAAGAAGAAGAGGCTGCGCCTCGCGGATATGGAGCACTCATCGGGGGAATCAAGCTTTGAGTCAACATGCACCAGCCTTTCTCGTAGCCCCAGTCAAGAGAGCAACCTGTCCCACTCCTCCTCCTTCTCCATGTCCTTTGACAGAGAGGAAGGCCTCAAGTCTGTCTCTCCCACCAAACAGGTACTCCATTATATGGTGTAATACTTTAAGTATCTTAGCTACCCCTCCAACAGTTTTAGCAAGGTTTTCATAGCACCCAATGTTTTCATTGGTCCTACAATGGTTACAGTTCATTACCATTACTGGTTTAAACTTGTAATGGCTCTTACTGGCTATGTTTTCACACATCACCTGTAATACACAGCATTTTCCCAACAATCTGTTTATTCTGAACCAGGATGACTCGTTGGCATCTGGTGGTGGACCTAAGCAGTCGGAGTTCCTGACGGTACCTGGCAGTGGTCATTCTAGCCACTACCAGCAGAGGGAGATGAGGAGGTCTTCATCGGAGCAGGCACCCTGCACGCTGCCCACAGAGTGTCCTGAAATGCGCAGCAAATCGTTTGACTATGGAAGCTTGTCCTCCTCCAGACAGGGAGAGATATACTCCAGTGCCTCTGCAATGA
The DNA here is from genome assembly GCA_943590825.1 of Bovichtus diacanthus. Taxonomy (NCBI): domain Eukaryota; kingdom Metazoa; phylum Chordata; class Actinopteri; order Perciformes; family Bovichtidae; genus Bovichtus; species Bovichtus diacanthus. The sequence goes on along the minus strand of CALSBV010011218.1, from coordinate 441,539 downwards.
AGGAACGCCGGCGTGGATATCTTGTCCGACAGGTAAAAATGATATACTTATCTAATTGTTTAAAAAAAATAGCCTGGAAGTTCTATTTGGACCTTTAGACAAAACTACAGGTGTCATTTTATTCTTTAGGTTGAGCATGTAGAAAAAAGGGGGCTCAGTAAGTTCCATGGCTCCTCCATGTAGTTTTATCCAAATGCCCTCACACTATATCATCACATTGTGACTGCACCTACATGTAGACTTATTTACTATACTTAATATCACACCATTTAATTGCATAATCACTGACAGATTTCTCTGCTTACACATATATTTGACAGGCTTCACTGAGTGTTTATCCAGAGGCAGTGAGTCAGGAACCAGGGGTTCCTGAGATGTCAATCAAACAGGAGGTTCTGGAACATGGGGCATGGCCTGGCTCAACAGGATCCCCCCACAGCAGCAGCGATGTAGCCAGCAGAACCAAGAGAGTTGGCAGTAGCACTGGTGGTAAGCCTTACATTGCACATTAAACTGTGTTGTCAAATTATCTGTAATTGCTTAGTCATTTGTGATACCTTTCCAAACATCTCATTCCAATTGCAGATAACATGTGTTGGGGTCTTTCTCTACACAATAAACTAGGCATGGTTTAAAGTGTTTGGACCACATTCTTCACAATTAGTTGTTTCATTGTGGGAGTAGTATATGGGATTACTTTTATAGGGAAGAATTTCATTTCAAAGTAGATTACATAAAATACATATTAATGTTTAATGCACAGGTGTAGGATCTCACCAACACCAACAGCACCATCAGCATCTCCTCCAGCAGAGTATCAGTGAGGACAGCTTGCAGGACGAACCTCTCTATGCCAGGTAAGAAATTCTGGGTTTCCCTACGCAATCGTAAAATTACTATTAGCACTTCTTATTTCGCTGAAATGCAATGCATGAAATGCAAATTCATGAAAATGTTGGTACTCTTTCAACAATTGCAATTGCCTATTTCTCCAACTGGTTCCCATATTACAATATTATTTTTCTATATTACTTACAGTACTTGATTTGAAGAAAAATAAGAATATTCAACCTTTTCTCCATAACAGGTCCCATCAACATCGCCTGCAGGCCCAGGGCTCGTCATCTGAGGGGGAATATCAAGGCCATGATGTCATGAATAAGGAACTAATCCAGCAGTACCCGAGTGGTCCTCCCTACCTTTCCTACCAGCAACCAGCTATTTTCTGGAGTCAGGAGGCCAGTCAGACACCCAGACAGCAGCTGACCCTCCAGGCCCAGCAGCAACTCCAAAAACTCCACATCAGATCACAAGGCTCCCTGCCTGGACACCCACTGCACAAACAACAACCGCTCCACGCTGTACATCAAATCCATGATCAGCAGCCACATGATAGAAAATCAGAAAGCCCAATCCCTCAGATTTACCCTGCCTCTTTATCATCTCGCAGCTCTCCCCTGTCCCAGCAACAACAGCAAAATGTTGCTTCTCTCTCCTCCAAGCACTCCCTGCCTAGTTCCACCACCGCCTCCATGCATCTGCAGCAGGTCCAACCCGTCTTTGCCACCCAGAACCTGGGTTCCCAGGCCTCTCTACCTGGTATGCTGGTTCCTGTGCGTATCCAAACCCACGTGCCATCATATGGCAGTGTTATGTACACCAGTGTTAGCCAGCTGATGGCTACCCATGGCAGTGGGGCGCAAGGGGTAGGCTCAGCCAGGCTAGGCGGTGCTGACAACAGCAACATGTCTCCTCCATTTTGTGCTGTGAATGTCAAACCACCTGGAGGAATTGGAGGAGGCATAAGTGGGTCAGGTTTTAACCTATCACACTTCCTCGGACAGACCGATGGCGCAGCGCAGCGCCACCCGCCCTGGAAAGTTACAGATTCATTACCAGAGCAACGCCTAAACACAGGGATCCCACTCTCATTAACATCAGGCACCATATCCACCACAGACGCCTCAGGATCTGGCATCGGAGGCAGCAAGCGAATGCTTTCCCCCACCAGCTCTCTGGAGCTGTTCATCGAGACAAAGCAGCAGAAAAGGGTGAAGGAGGAGAGGATGTATGGACAGATTGTTAAGGAGATGAGTGCAGTGGAGCTGAGTGGAACTGAATGCAGTAGCAGGCCTGAAAAGGGGCGGTGCAGAGGTCAGCAAGCTCATCTGAAGAGTGAAGGCTCCATGGATGATTCTGAGAGGATGTCCTCTTCTCCTCCACTAAGTGACTTCCCCGTTGCAACCAAGATTGCCATTCCCGTCCGTTCCTCTGCCCCCCACCTCTCTGATGTTCCCCGGGCGGAGAGCTTCACTCCTCCTCTCCAGATTGTCACTGACCGTTCTCCAGTTTCAGGAGGCCGGGACTCTCCGGAGGAGTTTGATGTGGATGATTCAATCCCAGAGGGAAGCTGCAGCCCCCAGTCCATGGTGTCCTCCAACGAGGCAGAGGACACTGACAACACAAATCACCCTACTCCTGGTAAAATCCCTGTCAGCATGCTGGTTCAGCTGACTGCCAACCAAAGTGCAGGATTATCTGGAGCAGTGGGCCAGACTCTGCTTCTCACGGATGTGGCTGACGTCCAGCAGTATTTCCAGTTCCCAAGCCTGCGCACTATGAGCAGAGTCAGCTGGTGTTACCTGAACTACACCAAACCCAACAGCACCCAAACTACCTTGAATAGCTCCGTCTACAACTCATGGTGTTTAAGCTCATATAACCCCAATCCTCTGAACCTCAGCACCAAGGCTGCGTTGGCCCTGTTGCGGTCCAAACAGAGGAGAAACACTGATTTGATGTATTCAAATGCAGCCATGTCGCCACCCAGCTCTGGAAAGCTGGTGTCGTCTGTGGCCTGGAAACTGAGGTTTGATCAGGTATGCTTAGTAATGATGTCAAATCTAGAAGTTTAAAACATAAACATACAAACAAACACAGAAAAAAATGTTTGTGTGCACATGCATAGGTGCAAATATAGAGAAACACGCGCGCAGGAAGTGTGACAGGTTCATTCATAGTACTCTTTCTCTTTTCTTCTTCCTCGCTCATCTCCGCAGTTGAAACCAGAGCTGATGCCAGTCGATGTCAGTAATTTCGGGAGGAAGATGAAGGGGGTGATGTCGTGGGACCGTTCGAAGGAGGAGCAGGTAGAGAAGGAGGTCTCGGCCAAACAGCCCACCACCGAACCTACCCGCATCAAGATCTTCGAAGGCGGGTACGTCTTGCAAATACACACACAATTCCAATAACTTGGAAGTATTCATGATGAAGAGCACACATATGTTTTAGGATTTTTTTGATGGTACTTTCTGAAAAATAGATAGGAGAGTTGCCTTTTAAAGCATTGAAATGCAATGCAAGCTGTTTGCCTTTGCACTTACAGAAGATTACATCATACATATTATTTCAGTTTGTTTTATCCTCCCTTGGAGACCAGTAGTGTAAGATTAAAAGTCTATTCCTGAAAAGACTATTTATTTTTCTGTGACTGGGTGAAATTAAATTGTCTGCTAAATAATCCAAACCCTAGTGAGACTTAAAAGTCAATACTCAAGGGAAAAAGTTATAAAGTCAGCCTTACATAGTAATTAACATAAAAACGCGTCTTTATAAATAGGTTTATATTACGCAGATATCACTTTTGGTGAGGAATAATTGGTTAGATTCTGACAGTGATTTGGTTCTGGGATTATTAAAATTACCAGCGGAAACTAAAATGGTTAGAGACCTGATTCCAAACCATTTTGGTTATTTTTAGAGTCAAGAATCAATCTATCAACTTACTGATCAAAGAAGCTCAGTAATACAAGACGTTTCTGCTCCACCATATGAACATTTCTATCCAGAACTTTGCACAACAAGGTCATTTACACTCTAAAAAGAAATCTAAAATAAGAGAAAAAGACAATGTAACAATGTATTAAGAAGAGGAATGTATCAAGAAGTGAAAAAATAATTTAAAAAATACATAAAACCAGGTTATAACAAGTTTTAGAAAAGGATTTAAGAGATTCTCAGGCAAAGAGCTCCAGAGCCTTGATGACATGACAGCAGGTCACTCTGTTTTATTTTTTATTTCTAAAGTAAGAGAAACCCAAACTGAAAACGAACCTCCGACACTTAAACTCCTCAATGTCCAGCAGCTGCACAACATACCGAGCTGTCTGATTACTTTCCTTATCCTTGCAGCTCAGTATTCAACAAAAATGAACACGGATGACTTTTGTATGAACTTTCAGGACTTCTGTTTCAGCGTGATTAATCGGAAAATCTTCTTAGGTATGAAAAAAGAAAAGACTTATCTTTTTACAACCTATTCTCTGGGCTTAATGTGCGCCTGTGAGAGTCAGGCCAACAGCCTGAGCCTGGTAAACCCATCACAGGCCAACGACTTGAGCTGCATCGCTGTAATTGGACGTCGGCTTTCATAATTCTTGCTCTCACTTTTATAGACTGGTGTGAAGTGGGATCTGTCCCTCATTAGTTGTATTTTAAAGGCTGTTTCACACTGTTTCTCTAACATCAGCAACTGTATTATTTATTTATTTAGTTTGTTTATGTTATTAAGAGAAGTAGAACTTTTTTTATACTTTATTAGATTTCTTTTATATGTATATTTAACAAGTAGCTCACTCATAAGCACATAGTTTTCATTATTTTTAAGTTTTATTATTTATTAGTGACCTCAGAGCATGACTGAAGTCTCCAACCATAACTAGGAGACGTGGCCTCCTGCTGACAGACAAACATTTACACCTTTCTTTGTCGACTTTGGACAATTACATGATTTCAAACGTTGATTTACTCCTGCACAACTAAAAACTGAGATATGAAACATGAGCGTGCATGAGGTGAGAGAGCTTTTCCGGAGCGTACGACATGTTTTGCGTGCAGCTTCCTAAACATACAACAAACCTAAAGAAGATGGATGCAAAACGCTTCGTTGGCTCCAGAAATAAACTCTCTTGCAAAAAAATAGACGTAAATACTGTTTGTCCGTAGAACCGAGTTTCAAAAAATGAAGAACAGCTTTGGATGTTTCCTCAGATCCATAGTCATCGTCACTTATTCTTTGATTGGAAGCGTTTTGGATTTAAATCTTATTTTTGCCTGTTGTCTATCGTATTATATTCAATGTGCTTAGATTTGAAAACAGCTTTTGTTGACTAAAAACAAGAAAGACTTTATGAAGCATTGGTATCATTGTGGCACTACTATGGAAACATATGAACCCGCGCTCAGCTCTACTTATAGATCTGTCGTGAGAGGAGATCGTTTCCATTTGACCTCCATGAGTGAAACGTGGACTTTGATTGTGTTGATTGATTGACATCCACCAAGTGATCTGATGTGGATTTTGAAACAATAGCAAGCTTTGTTTGATAGCAACAAAGCCAAGAAGATCCTTTAATATTAATTATCATGTTATTAAAGTCACATAAAGCCTATTCTTCCGCATAGAAAGCACAGGAATTTGTCCCAAAGCATAAATTAAATGGTCAAATAAAGTGTGTGAGGGAGTTTAAAGCTCGAAACCTCTGTAGTTTGAGACATTCCTACAGTATCATAATGTTTTATAGTCTTATAGTAGAGCCAATAAGACCAAGGTTACTGAATGGAACAGACGGTGCAGACACACACAAACATGCAAATTCCCACACACACACACACACACACACATGCAGGGGGTTATTAAATGCAGCAGACAGTGAAGTAATTCTCTTTTGTCCCCAAAGGACACTTTAGAAGCAATAAGTGGATAAAAGCATACAAACAGGGGACAGGCAAAGACACACACACACACACACTCACACACATTCACACACACATGCTTACAAGTAATAAGCAAACAGACGAACCAAAAAAAAAAAAAAAAAAAAACAGCAATTCTTGTAAAGAAAAGCAGACGGGATTAAAGTGTTTCTGGATAAAAGAAATGGTGCAAGTTCTGGCAGAGGAAAGGAATCTGTCGCTTCCTCTCGTCCCCTGGAAGCTGCAGGAGTGAAAGATCTTACCCTGAGCTGTAAAAGAGAAAAAAGAAATAGAATAAAACTAAATAATCATAATTCATTTCTCATAACTGGCCGCAGCTGTGTAAACGTCTCGACTCAGACGAGCGTTCGGAGGTATTTCCCACTCCGCGGCGCAGACGGACTGTTTGATGTACCTGATATTTGACCTCCTTTTACACGTGAGGCCCTGAACTCCCCATTACCTAGTCCTCCGGCCGCTGCAGACGGGACAGGAAACTGCACGGTTCACCAGACGCCGTTTCACTGGTTCACCACCACAAAGAACCTGAATGTGATGCTTCTGCAGCAGAGCAAAGACGGACTAAATTTACCAGCTTCTGACTGGCGGTCGGTGGTCATCGCTCTCCCTGACAGACGGACTCATGCAGACAGGCACTGATCCCGCTGCCAAGTGTCCGCTGTTTCACTCGGAGCCTCTTTTGGGACAGAAACCATGTCTGACAGTGATGGGTTTTGTTTTTTTAGAGTCTTGTAAAGGGATAAGTGGGACTGGAGGGAGGACTGTGGTTATCTGTTTTTAGAAGAAAGGACCAGCGAGAAGCCCGGAGGTGGAACGCTGCATTGTTTCTTCTGATCCCTTGGAACAAAGACATCTCGACTGCAGTTTAAATACGTGTGTGTGGGTTGTGACCAGGTCAACTCAAGAGGGATCTTTTTAAGAACTGTTTTTAGAGGCCTGTGCAGGTGCATTTAACCAGTGACCCACGAGGACGCGGACCTCGACAATATCTGGCGGTGTTAAAGAAAGTGTAAAGTGGAGAGCGTATTCGCGGCTAAATGAAAGAAGCTCTTCCTTTGGCCGGCGCCACGCCACCAAGTTGCATTAAAGCCTTAATCCTTAATCCTAACAAACAAGCAAACAAACCCAAACGACAGAAGAGCCTCCTTAACGGAAGTAAAAACAAGAGATTTTAGTTTACTACAAACATCTGTGTATACATAAGCCAATAAGTAAAGAGAAAGAGTCGTATAGAAATGCAGAAACACACAGTAGAGCAGCACTGATGGTATTACAGTGGTAATAATAGACTCTGGTTTTACTCGTTTAATTAGTTTATTTCCCAGCGTTAAGAATAATGAAGGAACAAACACAATGTAATTGAATAATTCCTTAATTGTTAGAGTTCAATCTTAATAAGTAAGAACAGATATTGTTAGTTAAAATCATTTAGATGAGTAATAAAAAGACACTCATGCAGTCTTTGCTGCTTGCTCTTTCTTCCAGGTACAAATCCAACGAGGACTATGTTTACGTCCGTGGTCGCGGCCGGGGGAAATACATCTGCGAGGAGTGTGGCATCCGCTGTAAGAAACCCAGCATGCTGAAGAAACACATCCGGACGCACACCGACGTCCGGCCGTACGTCTGCAAGTTCTGCAACTTCGCCTTCAAGACGAAAGGTAGGGCTTCGCTTTCCTCCTGCTGCTTGTTTACGACTCCGAATCCGAGGACTTCTTTCTTTTCAGGGCCTGGAAACTTTATTTTCTGACGGTAGTTAGATGGATGGAGGTTTACGAGTTTAACGGTTCATAATCATCTGATCATTTTGATCCTTTCTGGTGTGAAGTGGGATCTGTCCCTCATTAGTTTCACACTGTTTCTCTAACATCAGCAACTGTATTATTTATTTATTTAGTTTGTTTATGTTATAAAGAGAAGTAGAACTTTTTTTATACTTTATTAGATTTCTTTTATATGTATATTTAACAAGTAGCTCGCTCATAAGCACATAGTTTTCATTATTTTTAAGTTTTATTATTTATTAGTGACCTCAGAGCATGACTGAAGTCTCCAACCATAACTAGGAGACGTGGCCTCCTGCTGACAGACAAACATTTACACCTTTCTTTGTCGACTTTGGACAATTACATGATTTGAAAAGTTGATTTACTCCTGCACAACTAAAAACTGAGATATGAAACATGAGAGTGCATGAGGTGAGAGCTTTTCCGGAGCGTACGACATGTTTTGCGTGCAGCTTCCTAAACATACAACAAACCTAAAGAAGATGGATGCAAAACGCTTCGTTAGCTCCAGAAATAAACTCTCTTGCAAGGTAGAAAACCTCTGGAAAAAAACAAAAAACCTTTTTTATCATCATTGTGCAGTAAAACCTCATTTAAAATATATATTTTCTTTACATATTTGAAGCTTTTTTCTGAAGGAAAACTCAACATTAGAGCTTAAACTGACGTATGAAAGCCTAGAACATGTAAGTAAGTGGTTAAACAGTGAAGAGAGACGCAGAGAGGCTGTTCTCTCTGTGGTCACACAGGAGCCTCCTTCATATCAGACGCATCTGACCTTTTAATAAAAAACTAAACCCATCATCTGTCTGATAGATTGTTCAACTCCCCTCTTTATATCCAAAATGTATCTGGCATTCAACCGAGAGTTCAGACCAGGTTCTGTAATTGTGTCATTAAATTACATTATGTATAAATTATATATAATTTGTAAATTGTAATTTTGCGGCCTCACACTTTCTTCCACCGCTTCTATTTCCATTTCACCCTCTTTCTTTGTCACAGCCAAAACGAGCTCTGGTTTCCAGTAAGACTAGTCGAAGGGTCATTAAATGGTGCGCGTGTGTGTGTGTCTGTGTGTGTGTGTGTGTGTGTGTGTGTGTGTCTGTCTGTTTTGTAGGAAACCTGACGAAGCACATGAAGTCTAAGGCTCATATGAAAAAGTGTCTGGAGTTGGGAGTCTCCATGTCTTCTGTCGAGGACACCGAGGCGGACGAAGGAGGTAGGAAACACACACACACACGCACGCGCACACACACACACACACGCACTGCCGTCCTGCTGTCTTGCTGAACGCTGCCTGCAGTGTCTTTGGCTCGGTGCGGTTGCACAGGGACAATTAGTGTAATGGAAAGCAGAGCTCATGTCAAACAACACTCGACACACAAGCTTCTTCCACAAATAGACAGAAAACATCCTTTTTTTTTTTTCTTATTATTAGATTACTACAATATTCCCATGAACAATTTCAAAGCCACGATTTTATTCTCGGGATTAGCCACATAATGTTTGCAGCTCATCACCTCCCGTATCTGATATGATATCAATAATCTGGGCTGAACGGCGTGAATGCGTCACGGACACGTGTGGTTTGGTGTCTCGTTAATCTTTTGATCACTTTTAATATCTTTTACCTTCGCCATCAACGAGAACAACCTCTCGCGCTGCGTTCAGGAACCAACCACACTGTCGGTCGTCATGACATCGCGTTGTCGTCATGACACCCGACGAGGATCACGTGCGTTAATAAGTCAGCAGGATGTAGCGTTTATCAGCAGCACGGTTATTAGTGTCCATTAACTTACACTTTTAATTAGTTTAATGAGGAAATGACTTGAACTTCCACCAAAAACTCTAAGAAGATAAATAAATGAGTGAAAATGTCACTACCTGCCGTCACTATAACGGGATATTTATACAATTGTATTTTAGGATTTTTACCATATTAAGCTCTGACTTGAGACAAAATCCAGTTTTCACTTCTCCTTCTTCGACCTACGAACCTCAGACTCCCACGTGTTTTGTACCGTTCCATTAAAAAAAGGGAAATATTCTAAATATCTCGTGCATCGTTTTAGGATTGTTGTCTTTGGAAACTCAGGATCACCACGAAAATGTAAAATACATTTCTGTGGGCTTGAACAAAGTCTCAGTGGCACGTCAATGAGCTCAAGAAACAATTACACTAAAACTATACTTCTATAAGTCGTCTAATGTGGTTATCTATTGCCATAAATTGATACGGCTGCATTTGATATTTGATACTGTTTACCTATTAATAATCTTTAGTGACATGGAAGCATACTTTACTGTTGTAGATATGTAGATATGATATATTTCAGACCGTACACGCGTCTGACTGCTCGCTGGAGGTCATTTTCCACCGTGTACACCACCGAAATCCATGTCTGTGAGTGTGTGTGTGTGTGTGTGTGTGTGTGTGTGTTGGCAAACCCACACACACACCGGGGGTATTTTTGGGAAAGAGCGAGCTTCAGAAAGTCCGTCGGTGAGTCGCTGAGACATAAACATTTGTGGTTTGTGGGGAAAAAAAAGCAACTGTTGTATATGAGACTAACTGGAAAAGTAGTCCCGGCGTTAATACAACTTATTAACTCCACATAACACTGCAGGAGAAAATACACATCATACAAATACTTTTATATTTCTATTATTTTGACTTCTGGCTCGGTGAAACTCATTAGTGTGTGTCTTCATCCACTTTGACTTTTTACGACGAAGAGTCACCACAGCAGAACGACTTTTTCATTCCCAAAATTCCCCTTTTTTTTTGTCAGTTATCAGCCAATCAGCTACATTTTATAAGAAAGTGCGAGCCGCAGTGATGCTTGGTGACCTGCCAACAGTAACTGCAGCTACTGTACAGAAAGGCCGACGCTTGGCTGGCGTCCGTCCTGCAGAAGCAAAGCGTTGAGGCTTCGTCTCAAATAACTTTGTTTTATAGTCTTTTATACTTTATTGCTTTGAGCTGGTGGGAATGTGGTTTCAGTGTTGTTGAGTTTCTCTTTCTGCTACCACATATTAACACGAACCGTTTCCCTCTCTCCTCTTATCTCTCTCTCTCTCTCGGTGATCGCTTCCCCGACTTCCTCTGCTTCTTCCTCTTCCTCTTCCACTTCCTCTACTGTCATTCTCCTCTTCTTCTACTGTTATTCTCCTCTTCTTCTACTGTCATTCTCCTCTTCCTCTACTGTCATTCTCCTCTTCTTCTACTGTCATTCTCCACTTCTTCTACTGTTATTCTCCTCTTCTTCTACTGTTATTCTCCTCTTCTTCTACTGTCATTCTCCTCTTCTTCTACTGTTATTCTCCTCTTCTTCTACTGTCATTCTCCTCTTCTTCTACTGTCATT